>VYZW01055199.1:3191-25700 GCA_013401315.1 Balaeniceps rex
TTTTGAACAGGTTTATAACACAAAAGCCAAAGAAACTCTTTAATTATTTTTTCTCCTTTTTTTCTTTCTATTAAACAAAAATTCTCTGTGGCTTGGTTGTTAATGTAGTGTTGACACCTGAACTTGTCATTGCAGTCCACTTTATGTATCTTTGGCTGCCATGAGAAGCTGCTTCCCATTCCCCTTGATTCCTAGATTCTTCCAACTGCACACACCATGACCATTAGCCACTTTGAGCTGAAGCCTGTGAATGAACTTGATTGTTTTGTTTAAAACTGCAAAAGAATTGCCATGACAGACTGGGCTTGTTAACCCATGCTATTTCAGTATCCAGTGATCAGCGGTGGAGGTTTCAGAGGAAAATGCAAGGAGCCACCTATTCTTTGGCTGGTTAGAGTTTGGGTTAAACTCTGGAACATGATATTTAATAGATCCTGGAAAATTACTAGAGCTCTGGATATTTTTGTTACCCCATATAAATGTCTAATCCTTTTTCCAGCCTTGCTAAGTCCTCAGCCTTAATGACATTTTGTAGCAGTTAGTTCCACTGTCTAATTATGAATTGTATGATAGAGTATTGCCTATTTATAATGTTTAAATTTCATTGGAAGTCCCTTGTGTTAAGAGTTGGAGAGAACAGAAGCTTTCCTTACTTCCTGCCTTAAGGGCCTTGTGACTAATCTGTTCGTTTCAGGGATTTGCCTCATAGAAGAGAAACCCAACTGCACAATATTCAACTTCGAGTTTCTGAGAGGTTTTTGCAGGCTAATTACAAAGCCATTGTAATGAGCCTTGAGATTCCAATGTCATTGATCTTTTACATTTGAGAGCATTTGGTTCTAAGATTTTGGCCAACAACAGATTAAATTTTATTTTCAGAATAATGTTCAGTGCTAGAAGTTGCTGCACTCAGGTAGAGTGCTGCACTTGCATAGACCCCTGTGAAAAAAACAGTGACAAATCAATGGAGGGCTGCTTCTGAACAAGGATTTCAGAGGTTGCTCGAGTGCAGTAAATATGCAGTGTCACAGCCTAAGTCAATGAAGTGTGTGTGAGTCTGGGCATGTGCATCTCACTGAAAGCGTGGTCACAGAAATGCTAATTAATTTGTCTCAAATCTTTACTTTTTTTTCAGATATTTCTAAAATATGACCCCAGTTTAGACAGAGCAAATAGTCTTTACAGTCAAATTATACAGTTTGACTGTAAAGAATATTACAGTTCTCCTAAACTTTTTATATAATTTTGTGGTTGTCTGTATCTTGGTGTATTTATTCTACTTTGTCAGGGTTTATTTCAGGATATTTTGTTCCCATTGACTTTTCTACTGCTGCTAGTCACAAGTTACTTAAAGAGACTGTGCTTTGAACAAAGAACACCTAGATTAGAGTACTATTTATATACCGACAACGTAGAACATACCACTGTCTCCCTAGAAGATACACATATGTTTCCACAGAGCAGGTCCCTCCGTGTGCTCCATGTGACATTCAGACGGTTGGAAGAATACTCATCCCAAGATGCTGGAGAACAGTGAGTATATCATCACAAATCTCATCATCTTATGTCTAAGTCAACAAAATGCCAACAAAATTGAGATGGATAATTTATTTATGTCTGCTTCTCAGTGAAGATAAAACCACGTAAAAACACTTCTTAAACTAGGTCAGTAGAAGGCACAGATCATTGTAAAATCAAAGCACATTTAAAGTTTCTCCATCACTCACATCCCTGCCCAGTGCATGGATGGCTGTAGTTGCTAAAATAAGTTCCTTTAATGAATGACTGTACTTCTTTCTTACAAATTACAGATAACCTTTCATCCTCTCTGGAGATACATACAGTGCCCTGTTGGGCCCTAGACTGCCTTATTTGTCTTTACTTGCTCTGTGACAAGGTTGGATTTCATGTCTACTGGGTTGCTGTGTCTAAAACCTTACTAGGGAAGGTAGTGGATTTATACACTTCTGAACTAATAGTGCTCCTATGACATGGAGTAAATCATGTTGGAGCCAGTAATTTTTTTCTGTGAAAAAGGTATCTTGGCAGTTCTTCGGACTAAGTAACAGACTAGAATTACCTCTTATTTGTTTGTATTCTAAATATTCCTTAATGTAGATAAAATAATGCAGTTGTCAAGATGAATTTCGATGACTGTATGGTCTCCAGCAGACTGGCTGTGGTATTTAGTTTGTGATCTGAACTTCTTATATGGACTGAAGGTTTGTAATGTTTACCTTTTAGTGGTGGGAAGGTGTAACAGGGGACCTTTGAGGCACTTTACAGCCTGCAGACCAAATGTAACTTGCCACATGACTTGCTGTGGCTCACAACCCACTCCTGTTACCTCATCTTTGCAGACCCCTCAGCTGTCCTCTGATCCACTGCCTGTCCTTAGGGTCGTGTGGTGGATGGAGGGCCTCGCATGTTGGGTAAGCACTTGGCGTATTTAAAAACATCATGTATTTATCTCTTAATATTAATAATTTCTCTTGATTTGCTTGTAATTAATTAAGGATAATTTTAGTTTTGTATGTAGGCCAAATGCCTCCTGTTTTGTTACTTGCACTTTCAATTCACATTGACTGGGTCTTGCTAGATGAGGTAACCCAAGGGTGTTTGAACATACTCTTGGCTGTTAGACACTGGAGAAAATAGTACACATTTCAAAATCTACTTCAAGTTTTAATCGCATCAACTACCTGGAAAGAAGCAAACGTTAATAAAAATAAATACTGTCTGGTAGTGGAAATAAGGAAGCAAAAAAAAAAACAAAATCCCTTTAGCTTAGAATTTTTTCCATGTCATTGTTGAGTGTTACAAAACAAACCCCAACATAGTCTGCAGGCAGTATTTGCTAGTACAGTCTCAGAACTACTTTAACCTTCAGCCAAACGTTGTCCTGCTGTTTTACCATTCCAAGACAGACAAGGATATGTAACTCCTATAATGTAGTGCCCTATCTGGTTTTCTGAAACAGGTAAGAAACATGGGGAAAAAAACCCCATACCTGGTCTGTGCAAATATAAAATGAGCTTTGTTGTCTACTATTTTGGGGAATGACATTAAAAGATGTACGTACTAATAAAACACATTAAGGAATTATATAATATTCTATAATATGACTAAGTCCTGCCTACCTTTCAGTCACATATTTACCTGAGGGAGTAGGAGGGCTGTAGATATCAATTTTCTGATGCTAGTGTGCCTGGCTTTTTGTTGGGCAGTGTGCTTTATCCCTCCACATATCTGCTGTTGGTCAAACTGCTGTGTTCCCACACTACCCCCAAAGGCTGGGATAGCATTAAAAGCCTTTAATGAATGTCTGTAAATTCAAATTTCTCATTTTGTTGTTGTCTATCAACAAAAAATATTTTTTTCTCGTTATTGTTATGGGTTAAGCAGTTGTTTGGTTGTTTTTTTTTCCCTTTGGCTGACACTTTTTTTAATAGTCTGAAGATTTGCTTCACTTCCAGAAGACTGACCACAAGAGAAACCTGGGTTTGTTGAATATGTCAGTGCTCAATCTACTAATTTTCTTTGTGAAAACTTAATAGTAACCAGGTGCTTTGATACATTGCAGAAATAGCTTTTGATTTCATGTTAGTCACTTTACAACACCGTACACAGTGTTAACCAATTTGTAGCATTAGGCAAAAAAGAACATATATTTTATTATGGAAAAGAATTAAACGTAGTAATACTATTGCCACTTTTAATGTTACAAAAATGCCCTAGGGCTTTATTATTTTTTTTTAGATATAATCATTGTTAGTTTTTTTTATATCAGTTTCTGCTCATGTTGTGACAATAGCGTGACCTGTATCTTGCACACATGTGAAGTGCCATGTTTTTGAAGGGTAACAGTGTAAATAGGTAACCTTCAAACAAACCAGGAAAGGGTGGGAACGCTGGAAATCAGAGCCCAGCTGGCAAGCTTGCTTCCGCGATCTTGGATTGGAGTTTAAGAACTGTGGTGTTAAGATTTTTCTGCCTCCAGATTAGACTATACTTCTCTGCTTAGAAGGCTAAAGTTTGCTTCTCTTTGATAAATGCATTTAAATGATACTCGCTACAGTACATTTAAACTTGTCCTCTTGCTGCTGGATATGTGTGTTATATCAAATTTGATAATAACTTGGAGGTGTCATGCAAACCTCTGTCCTTAAAAACTAAAGGTGTAGAGGTTTACTACAGCACTTAGTATTTACTAGGCGGTCTTGCATGTACCCAAAATCTAGCTTCAAATACAAGTTAGTGTGGGTATAATTCTATTCAAATGTATCGGTTATTTTAGGAGTTTTTTCACTTACAACAGGCCTTTTGCAAAGTGCATTGAACCTTATGGTAATGAACTGTGCTGCACTGCCTTGGAGCTGGTTGAGCTTTAGATTTTGTGTGAAAGGTTTTAGAGCTTTACTGAAATGGAATCTCTAATTTAGTGAATATAGTTTCTTTTCCCAGAGAGTAAGAAAAAATGGTAATTCTTGGGGAGAGAGGAAGCAAGTGGACCTGGGAACAAGATACTTAAAATAATATTTAGTTTTAATTTAATGCTATATGGTCCTAGTTCGCTTTTCTTCTGTAATGAGAATATAGAAAAGATTGTATTCATGCCCTCTATTTCTCCAAATTATACTTTAAAACTAGATGTAACAGTAGTGATTATGCCATAAGTTTTCTTTTTCTTCTTTCAAATCTTACCCGTTTTGTATTTGAAAGCCAAAACTGTCAGTGGTCTGTTTACTTTATCTCACTCATGTGCAATGGAAATAAGTGGCATTTGTAGAACACACAAACTATTTTTGCCTGAATGCTCCATTTATGATTTATAGCCAACATGTATCCCTGATTTTCTTTTGAGAATGATCTTTATTGTCTTTGTGTACTAACTCATTGCAGAAGCACTTGTCTATTTTGAGCTAAACCAGACCTCTTGTAAAAAGAATCAAATTATTTCATCATGTTGAAAATGAAAAGCTATAATTACTTGTAATTGGGCTTCAGAATTTTTTAAAATTGGGAATTTCTTTTCCAGAGGTTTAAGATCACTCCAAATCATAACCTGTGGAAAATAGGAAATAATTTTCTGTTCAATTTAAAAGTGATTTAATTTACACTTTTGACAGCTATTTTCCTTTGATATTTGGGTAGGGGAAATCATTCAGCTATGGTGGTTATTGCTAAAATCTTTTCTGAGATCCTTTATTCTGTATGGTTCACAACTTTATTTTGATTTCTTTAAGCCCGAGTAGAATCTGCTGCAGTTTAAAGAACTATTTACAGTCGTTTTGGACTGCTTGAATTATTAAACATGTGCCTACATTTATTTTATTTGTTTGTTTGTTTTTTTCCTAGTCTTTGTAGTTATTTCATACTGTTTTAACAAAAAGCACAACGCTCTTCTATGCTTTAGTCTTCATAAATTTAAGCACAAGCTGGAAAAACCTGATGTACATTGTAGTTCTAGGTACTTTTTCTGTAGGCTTGTGAGGCCCCCGTTGTTTAAAAACAACTACTTCAGTCTCTAAACTAACTCATTAATAATAATAAATGCTGCAAAGAACATCCTGCCTGTTTACCTTTGTGTTTATCTTTTTTAACAGAGCTGAGTAGGTAGCATAACTGGTGCAAGATCCCATTGTGTTCACTTCAGCAAGCAGCTAAGACATATCTTCCAAAACCCTAATGCACTGGCAAAGGAGGTAACATCTAGAGTCAGCAGAGGGTTCAGGGGTTTATGGCCAAGCAGAAACTGAATATAAGCTAAAGTAGCAGGCGGGATCCAGCAGCATGGGACTGGCAGCCAGGGGCCGGCCAGCTAACTGGCACCTCCAGGCTTGAGGTTAAAACTGAGTATGGAGAAGCCTTTTTCAGCACTAACTGTGGGGTGGGGAGCAGAGAGAAGAGTGGGTGCACAATTAGTTTGCACATAGGATATGAGGACAATTACATATGATGAAAGAAGATGGTGGAAAGTATACCTTACTGTAAACCTTGGCTTTTCCTTCTTAATTTGGGACAATCACTTAGGTCAAGGCACATAACTGCTTGAGTTAAGCTTTTTGTGAGCATATTTAAAGTAATTGTGGGTCTTTTTAATATTTAGCAGCTGTGGTAAGGGCCAGTCTGTACAGGATGTATGGAGAAGGTCAGTTATCTATACAGTTACCTGCTTCTAGCACTCATGTCTAGTGTGAAGGCAGGAGACTTGTAGAAGAGGTGGGTATAAACACAGAAAGGAGCATCTTGCAGTGGATGGACTAATAATATAACGCTTACATACTTTCATCAGTTGTCAGTCTAAGAATGTATTTCTATATCCCCATGAAAAATTGAGGTGTCAAAAAGTGAAGAGATTTGGCCGTGGACATCTAGCAAGCCGGTGGTGGAGTCAAGAACAGAAACCAGCTTTCTGTGTTCCCACCTGGTAGTCAGGATTGTAAGACTCGAGGCAAGCCAGTATTCTCTTTCAGCACTAGTGCAATGCCAGAGGTACACTTTTGAGTAGTTACTGAGACCTAATCTTATAAGAGCTTCTGACTTTCTCTCTATTGGAATCCATCTAAGTTCAGTGTGATGAATTTTTTTATAATCCAACTCCTCAACTGGCTAAAAATGCCACTTAAAAATAACCACAGATTCTTATAGGGGAAGCAGGTGGAATCTGCTAGAGCTAACAGAAAGTTGGACATCGTATATTGGCATTATGCAGCCAGCTGCATCATTCATTGACTGCCTGGCACTATGCAGCCAGTTCATCATTCATTGACAGTTTGGTTTGTGTGATTGGACCTTTTGTGTATCAAAGAATTCTCCTGAAACAGTATAGTTTCAGATTTAAATTGAACCAGAAACCAAATACACATCTGCATTTTTATTATTTTTAAATTTGAATAGCCCATTGAAGAGTTGGATCTCTTGATGGTAGGATACATTCATTTTCTTGTGAGATGGTTTTATTACACACAGAGGTCTTTTTTTTTTTTTTTCTTTTTGAAAGAACAGGATACCGCGTTTTCCCAAGATTAACAATATTCTTAAAATTATTTTAGAGCTGTTATGACTATAGGAGTTTTTCTAGATCTTTTTTGTTTGGCTTCTTGCCAATGGCTGCTGTGGAAAGTAAATCTTCATGCAAAGAAGCGTGTGTTCTTTTTGAAGGTTAACAAGGGCCTGCAGAGCACAGCCTAAGCATCTGGCTCATGAGATTAAAAACCTTAGAAGGAAAGAGCGGTAGACCTTGGAGGATGAGTAGCCACCTTAAAAAGAAGGTTAGATGTGAACAGACAGCCTAAAAAATGGGGAAAAAAATTGATCAGCAGGAGAAGCTGTCTCTTTTTAGTGAACAAGAAGTGTAAGCTTCTAGTGAGAACTGATAAAAATCAGGCTGTCAGATTTGGCAAAGGGTATTAAAAAAAGTAATGAGAGGTCTAGCAGGCGATTACTCTGAAGGTTATACTAGGATAGATCTTATTAAATATTTTCATTATTGACCTTGCTGCACGCACACACACAAAACGAAATTGTAGTTACGAAAACCTGCTGATGGCATAGCACTGGAAGACATTGTTGGTATGTTAGAGCGTTGGTATGCCACGAGAATTGAGGTCTAGAGTAGTAGAAATTGGATGGCATGTAATCAGAATGCGAGGTTGGTCACTTAGAGACTAGCAAGGTTTTCAGATAACATTTGGGAGCTTGGTGGGTGGAGAGTCTCCAGCAGGTTGTTGCTTCTTCAGCAATGCCTCCACTGCAGACCTTAGTTTAATGAGTTTACTCTTCTGAGTTATTTCCTGATGAAGGCAGTCCCCTAGATGCCTCAGTCCTGACAGTTTTTTAAAAGTTAAACCATCAGCCAGCAAATTTACTAAATGTATGTAATGGTTTATTTTTATGCTTGTGATGAATATCCATAACAGGATTTTATTGTTATATTTGAAAAAATTCTGAGGAAGGAAATACATGGGAAGTTATTTAGGTTTGTTCAGGGTTGTTTGTTTTCTTCTTTTTTTTCTCTCCCTTTTTTCTTTATTTTTTTTTATCATGCCACAGAACATCAAACAACTATACCATCAGTTAGTTAAACAGACACGTGACACTGTGTGACACAAATGATCTTTTGGACCATGCGGTGTTTGCTGTCCACATAAAAAGGATATCTCAAAATAATTTTATTGACAGTGCTTCAGGGTCTGTTTGGAGGAGGTTTCTAACTTTATACATACACATAAAAACATAGGAAATAATCCAATATTGTTTCTAAAATTGGATGTTGATATCAACCTCATAAATATATTATCTGATATTCCTAATTTCCTATATATGGAACTGTAGTGGCATGAGTTTTCCAACATAGTAAAAGGGAGTCTGATACAGCACTGGGGATGTGAATTTGTGCCCAGGTTCTGGTAATGATGCGGATGCTGTGCTGGAGTGCGGTTACGCAAAAAGGCTATGACCATGTGAATGATTAATTCTCTTTTTCTCTATTGCTAAAGAGGTATTGAAAGGAGCATTCTGTACTGTTGGGACATCTCTGCGTCCTTGGAGAAGTTGGTATAAAATAGAGAAGTTCTGATTGTAATTTTTAGAAAGATTCCTATATTAGTATTATAATATCCCTATTTCTGACATATTTTGCTTCCTATACCTACAAGTGCATGCACATCTCTTTTCTTAACAGCTTTTCTCTAGCTCATTCACCAACTTGTGGGTGAATGTATCGGTCCACACTATATTGTCCCCATGAAATCCTGACACTGCAAATTCCAACCATGTTGACTCTGGCCTTTTCAGCCCCTGTGCTGGACTCATGCTCCAGCTCATGGGAGAGCATCTCTTACCCCACGAGCTGCCTAACTGGTTTCCTGCACTGCCAATGCAAATTCTTCCCTCCCAACTCAGGTCCCCACAGCCCATGTGCCATGAGTGCTTTTCTCATGGACCATTGGACCTTCCACCCTCTGCCCAGTCTGTTGACTGATTTCTCCAGCATATGCTATGTGGGAAACACATCTCTCCCCCCACCTCTTGCTCTTTTCCTCCCTCTGGGTTCCCAGGATGAGAAAATTCAATCCTTCTTATGGTGCTGGTGCAGGCTAACCTTTTGTCTCAGCTCACTATTGCAAAGGGGAGAGGAGGAAATGGGCTGGAGGAGCAGGAAATCTCTGCCTGATCAGCCAGCCTCCCCTGTGCTCAGGGAATGGGGAGTTTCTTAACTACACTGTGATTCAGACTCCTATGGTGAGAAAAGGGACATTTCTGGGAGTTGAAGGATGGCATACAAAATAGTAGTGGTCAAATCTAACTAGAAAAACAAAAAACATTTAACAAAAGCAGTCTTAAAGTATAGAAGCAAACCCATGACATTTTATAAAGGGCTGAATTTAACCTAATTGCATCCCATACTTTTCCTCTCTACCTGTGGGTCTTACTGTGGAAGGAAGATTGTGTTGTGTATTTTAATGTTTTCCCATGCAATTTGGAATAACTTTTAATACCCTTTCATAGTTTGGTAGAGGAAATAATGATTTTATGTATCTGCAATTCTGTGCTTTGTATATGAATTATTGTGATGTTACTTAAAATCGTTTGCAGTAAGATAATTCAGACTTCTCTTCTAGTCAAGCCTAAGAAAATATCTGTAAATTAATGCTAATGGTCAGTGTGGCTGGAAGAGAAACTCTTTCATGTTTGGAATTGACTGTGAGATTGAACTTACTCCAATTTATTGCAAAGTCAATATTCAGCTTAAAAATTAAAAAGGTTAATAATTATTAGGTTTTCAGAGGAAAGTACTAGTGTTATGACCTGCCTAACATCATACAGCTACAAAAATGCTATAAAATGATTTTTTAAGCTTATATTTATAGTGAGTAGATGGCTTATTCCTTCATCTCACTACTTACGCATCCATGAACTGTTAATTAATACTTTTGCAGTAATTACAGAATATTTTAAATATACATTATTCTTCTGAATTTTAAAAGATCAGGAATTTTTTATTAATTTAAAAGGATAATAGGACTGACCCACACTTTCATCAACTCTTTAATAAAGAGGTGCTTTTTTAGATTATTTAAATTTTTACATTTTGATTGCAAGGAATAATAAAAAGTCTTTTTTTTTTCATACTTTTTTCCATTTACTCTTCTAAGCTGGGTCACCATTGTATCAAAAAAGGTCATTGTTCTCCTTAAAAAGGTGAGTGATTGCCTGCGAGTATTGATACAAGGGGAACTTGCATCCTAACTCTTTTGACTCCTGGCATGCAATTTTCTTTATACAGAGGGCTGTGGTTTGTAAGATAAATTTTAATTCCATTTAGTTTCTTCTTCTTTTCTACCACTTTGTTACGTGCCTGGGAATGTTTAACCCAAATAATTAGATACGTCTTTGCGATGGAGCTTCTCTCGGCACTCCTTGATATGTGGCTCCTGTGGAGCAGAGAAGAAACCAGAGTACAATTTTTACATGAGCAATAAGGTGTGGAAAATTCAAAAGCTAGATTTGTAAAGAGAGATAATACCTTATAATCGACCAGCTGATACAGTTGGAAAAGACACATAAGCTTTGAGCACTTCTAGCTCTTCCCCGGGTCTGAAGTAGAATTTGCAGCCTTCAAGCTTGTAGAAGATCAGAAGTAGAGATCAGTTGCCTTGGAGTTTAATTGATTAGACTTATTAGGAGAATTGAGAGGAAAAGAGGATTGCTACTTTTGGAGCAGGGGAATGGTATTAACGGGAGAGACAGCAGAAGAGAACACAAGAGAAGTGAAAATCAGCGGGCACAGAGCGTTTCTGCAGGATACCACATCACATGCTGTGTGATCTCAGCCTTCCAAAGCAGTGGGTCAGCTCCCTGAAGGCAAGCAGTATGCTGCCAAGAAGATGCCTTCATTGTGAGTAGGGAGGTGGTGGAAGGGCATAGCAAAGAATGAAATGGGGTAGGAATAGTAAGTATCGTTAAAAAGACTAAGTTGTTGGCAGCAAATTTGAAAACCATAGAAAACATCCCATGTATCAACAAAGCGGGCTCTAGATGGTTCTTTTAATCTTTTACTCTTTAAAACACGTGATGTGAAATATGTCTTCATATAATCTGCATGTGTATATAAGTAGTGTGCCTTGGCTTGTGCATGATGCAAAAAAAGGTCTTTGGATTTCCTCACATTCCTATTTTTAATACAGTTTTGAATATTACCCCTCTTAGGGTTTTTTTTTTTTTTGTTTGAAAGCAAAAACAAAGACAGCAGTGCATTTACTATACTTAAGACATCCCAGTAATGGCAAACTGAGTGGTTAGTTGTGGTGCACATAAAATTGTTTGTGTAAATAGTTTATTTTCCTGTGTCATAGCCAGATTGATTCACCACAAATTATGCATGTTCAGGAATTTTGTTAGACTACACAAATGTCGAAGCTGGAGGCACAGATGCTTGGCGAAAGGAACCGCTGGTCTGTTCCTGGTTAAATGCACCTCTCAGACTTGAGTAGGTGATTTCTAGTAAGCAGTTTGTTTATAAATCTCTATTTGTGAGTTATTGGCTCACACATGATACAAATCACGACCCAGTTCACAGAACTGAATAGGTTATGCAAATATTTCCACAGGTTGTTTGCATCTAAGTAACTGTATCAATGGCCATGGTAGCACTCACCTGCTCACCTGTTCCACATTAATGTGTTTTAGGATACCCTTAATTTTGGCTGCCTTGCATTTACCACAGCTGTTGACCTTTTCTTTGTGTTGGTGCAATAGTGAGAGGTGCTGAGCTGGATGCTCTTTCTGACTGTAGCAAGAAGGGAAGGTGAGCTGTGTTTGACTGGAGCAGGTCTTTTGCTTTTATGCTATGTTATTGGCTACCTCATGTTTTTGCATAATATTGTTTCTCGTCTTTGTGTTGCTTCCAGAGCACCTAGTAAAACACAACAAATAAGTGCAGCAAATTATAGGAAAGAAGTGGAATAGTCTACCACAGGCTGCATTTAATTTGGTGAGCTGAGAAACACGTTGTGATCCTGGTCAACCTTTGCTTTTGATTCTGTATTAAGGTTCAGAGATTTCTGATACCCCTTTGTACCTCCTTTCTGTAGGAAAGAAAGTCAAGTGTGAAGACTGGGAGGTGTAATATGTTTTGACCATCTTCTTAATCTGTGCAAGTGAGCAATAAAGGACTCTAAGATACACCACAATACAGCTCTGCTACTCAGTGTAGACACCATTACTTAGGCTGGATGCAACACAATTAAGGACATTGAATCATTTAAGATTGTCTTTTCATAGGAAAGTGTATGGAATACAGTTAAGGGGGACACTTGTTTGCAGTATTCCTACAAGTTCAGTTTTCTTCAAAGCATTTTTCTTGCTTTAAAATTATGTATTCTTTAGTGTTAAAGATTTTTGATGAGGATCGATTATTTAGGCATATGAGTGTTTTTCTGAGGTAGCATACAGATTTTCCAGGCAAATTTGGGATGGGGAAAAGTATTTTGTTTCTTTCCCTTCCAGAATGATATGCTAAACATTGTCATCTCTTGCCCTGATAAACTTCTGGGTGGTAGACTAGTTGCTATCATAGGCTACTATGTTACGTTGAACAGATTCTTCAGTTTACTACTAGCTGCATTGAAAAAATTTCTGTTTTAAAAATTAAAATTTCTTAATTTTAAGAATTTTATAACATGGACTGGTTGACACCTCTTTCTTTTAAATGTTGTAGCTGATGGATCACTTCTCTTAGAGGTTCTTATTTTATGTTTTGCTGTTTGCTAGTGCAGTAAGTAGTGTAATTATAAATTTTTTTTAAACCTCTGCTGTCAACCAGTAATAACCTGTAAATCCCAGTTTATTTTGAAGACTTACTGTATGGTTGCTGTTGCAAAAGTTGAGACTTGAGAGGGAGATGAACTGAGTATTTTAAGCAGAACTCAACGTGTATGAAATGTAATGTTTTAGCACATCCTGTGTTCTTACTCATGTGATCCAAACTTAAAAAAAAACAACAAAAAAACAAACAAAAAAAACCCACCAAAAAAACCAAACCCAAACCTCAAAATATGAAGTCTAGAGGAAAAACTGGATATCAGTGGGCTTTGAAAATATCCGAATGTAACCATGTTACATTTTACAGGTGGAGGCATACGCCAGGTATGAAAGCTTTTGATAATATCTCTACGTGTGATACTGAAGCACAGTGTTTTCCAGATTTTATACTGGGGTGGGTATGTGCTGCCATTTCTGTATTTTCCGAGTTGCTTCCTTCCCTCCCCATTTTGAAAATTGCTGAGAGATTTTTATTTTGTACTGTTTGTGTTAAGGACAATAGGCCCAAGAATCTGGTCTACCAATGGGTTTGGTAGCGGTATTCAAAAATATTGTGGTGGAGGGATGTGTGATAATATGTATTAGGAGCAAAATGCTTTACTGAAGTGTCGTGGTTTAGCCCCACTCGGCAACTAAGCACCACGCAGCCGCTCGCTCACCCTCCCCCTCCCCGGTGGGATGGGGGAGAGAATCGGAAGGGCAAGAGTAAGAAAACCCACGGGTTGAGATAAGAACAGTTTAATAATTGAAATAAAATAATAATAATAGTAATAATAATAATGATAATAATAATAATTGTAATGAAAAGGAGAACGAGAGAGACAAACAAAACCCAGGGAAAAGAAAACAAGTGATGCAACCGCTCACCACCCGCCGACCGACACCCAGCCAGTCCCCGAGCAGCGATCGCTGCCCCCCGGCTAACTCCCCTCGGTTTATATACTGAGCATGACGTCATATGGTATGGAATAGCCCTTTGGTCGATTTGGATCAACTATCTTGGGCTGTGCCCCCTCCCAACTTCTTGTGCACCTGGCAGAGCATGGGAAGCTGAAAAAGAAAGTCCTTGACTAGTCTAAGCATTACTTAGCAACAACTAAAACATCAGTGTGTTATCAGCATTCTTCTCATGCTAAATCCAAAACACAGCACTATGCTAGCTACTAGGAAGAAAAGTAACTCTAACTCAGCTGAAACCAGGACATGAAGGAAAAGTGGACTAGCATTAGATGGATGGCAATGTATGCTTGCAGGTAACTAAATACTGAGTTTATATTGAGCTCCATTTGTCTCTAATGGAAGAGGGACTATTTAAAATCAGTACACAGCAAAAACTTTACAAAGCAAGTATTTTACATGGTATGCTCTGATGTAATGTAGAATGTGTTACAAGTGAAGCAGCAACATGCATTTCCTAAACAGAAGGGAAAAGTGCTTACAGTTTTTTGTGATCTCTTACAAGTTACAAAGTAAAATCCATTTCACTGTTCCCAGCGCTATAACTCCTCTTTGGACCTTTGTAGTTCATGTACGTCTCGTAAAAGGTCTGCAGAGCAAAGCAAAGCATTTGTTCAGGCATGCTTCTGCTAGCTCTGATTTAACAAGGGCAGATAGCGGCCACAGCTGTAATCTGGTACTCTGAGCTTCGCTATGGCCTAATGACCAGTGTACCAGCCCGCTACAGGCCCCGATGTGAACTTTTGTGGTTTCCTTCATGTAGCACATCATCTCCTGTCACCTGTGCTAGCTGCACTTGCATGTCAGTACAGACAAGCTGTTTGACACATAACTGAAGGAAAAAAGACATTGTACTGGAAAACGTATCAACTCCACCCAGCTGCTAATTCTTTTTTTTCTTGCCTTTATTAATGCTCTAGCACTTAGTTTATGAGAGGAGTTCTTGTGAACGCATAACACTTTCTGCCGTGAAGGAGGACTGCTGCTTGCTTGTGTGCTGGGCTGCAATGTCAGCCAGTGCTTCCTGTATCAGGCTGTCTACCTCTGGGCATTGAAATTAAGCAAGGTACAGCCGGGGCTCAGCAGACCTGGAGGCAATTCGCCTGAGCAGTTAGACACAGAGAAATGCCTTACAAGTTTGCTGCGTTCTTCTGATTTCTGTAAATCCATGTCTGGATTCCATTATCATGTAATTGCAGTTGGACATAAGATCCCCCTAGAAAACCGTTCTGACCAAACCAGCGTATTAGAAATGGTCTACTGCTACGTACTTGAATGTGTTTCAGTACTGGCAAACCAGTCAAGAAGGAGATTGTCTGCACATATAACTAAGAGCCAAGGACTTTTTGGTCATGAGAGGTAAGACTTTGTGTAGTCTCTCTGTGCCCCAGGTTCACTTTCCTTGGGCAAATTACTAAAGTCAGCAATTTCAAACTTGGGAGACTGGAGTTAGGTGTTGACAGCCATCTTTAAGTACCTAAATAAGTGGTCTCATTTTAAGAGGTCCTGAACACACAATTCTTTCTGACTTCAAAAGAAGCTGCAAATGCTGTGTCCACTTTGATTAATTGAAAGGCTGACCATCAAAGTGAAATTATGTTGCCAAGCTAAAGGAAAAGAAATAAAGACTTAGCACACTGTATAAATCAATCGCAGATCAGAGTTTACCGGGTATAAAATGTACAGCATCTTATGTGCCCTTTTGTACTTTCTGAATCTCACTGGGCCCAAAACTACAACAGAAACCCCCTCACGGTTTGTGAAATATGGTAATGCCCAGAAACATTTGCCAGTTTAGCCACTGAAAAATAGATATGGCTGCTCAAAATTTATACTGTTTGCTAGGGCCTTAGGTGAAAGGAAAACGAAATTTTAAAATGCTTATTTTTTTCATTCGAAGGTAATGTCTTAAATCCTTGAGAGATGAACAGCCTACTACCTTCCCCTACTTTGATCGATCTGTCTTTGAGGCGTGATTTACACCTTATTATAGTACTTCAGGTTATGGCCTCTGTTCCTGAAAGTTTTGTGGAGATAGGTGTCTGGGGAGGAAAAAAAGAAAAAAAGACCTGATAAGTGCCCTGATGGAAAGAAAGGCTCCTCTGTGTGTGTGTTGGTTGTGTTTGTCAGTCCTCGCAGCAGAAGGAATGCTCTGTGCAAGGGAAACTTCAGCTGGGGATTGAATAACTCATGAGGCAAAAAATTATGGGAAGACAGAATTTGCTAACACCACTGTTTGTAGAATTACGGTTTTCTTTCGGGCTCGGTTTGCCAGCTCTTACATCCTTATCATGTTTTCTGGGTTATCAGCACATTCAGGCAAACCAGAGTGCCAGGTTTAAACATGGCATTTGTGTTACAGCTACGTATTTGGCACAGACTAATGCAGACTGAGGAATCAGCAGTGCTGTTACTCAAAATTACCATAAACTTGGCTCAAAATGAATGTTCAGTAATGAGTAATGGAAGATAACAGTTTCTACCACAAGCGTATCACCTTCCTCGTCTTAGCAGCTCCATATCACCACCACCCGAATACTGATCTGCAGCGATGCCTGTATAGATAGCCCTCCGACGCATCTTCTAGTGACAGAGGCAGCTGCCACTGGTGTTGGTGGGTGGGGGAAACATGAATCGCTTCAGTCCTTTCCTGCCTGGCCTTCAGTATCGGAAAGGTGTGTGGAAATTTGGAAATCTCTCTCTTCTATCTTCATTGTCTCCCCTACTTTTGTATACAGCTAAAGGCTAGGTAATAAATTTTTGTAATGGCTTGTTTATATTGCTGGAGTACACTACTGTTACCTGGTAAGATTAGCAAGTCAAGCAGCATGAATGATTATTAAAAATAAATGTTTATGTAAATATGACGGCAAAACAGGTTACTCATACAGGCCAAGTGACCAAATTATTCAGATTTTGAATGTATAGAGAGGATGTGCTACGTTGCTGCACTGTAAGGAGAGAAAACCTTTTATTCTGTGTTGAACTGCTGAGTAAGTTTCTTTCTTTTTGCAATGCTAGTACCCTGATGATGGGGAGCCACTGGAGAGTTTGTTGATAACTACAATTCCTGGTTTTGTCTCTAGAAAAGCGAGCTGTTGTAACAGTGACCGTTTCCTGTGGCGAATGCTGATCTATCCAGGTCTTCTGTCAGAAAGCTTAATCAGATATAAGTGAAGTGATATCACTAGGTCTCAACTTGAGCCTTCCATTGCTCCTACTAGATATTTTCAGCTGCTTGGTTTAAAGCTGGGTTTTGGGGTTTTGATTAGGATTGCCCCAGGCTTTATCTCAACCCTCATGCAAAAACATGTTTTAAAATGATATAGACAGCTTCATTAGCCCTTCTGAATGTCTTTGAAACACTTGGTTTAAATAGGAAACTAGCCAAACTGGGACTTCCCAGAACTCAGACGGGTTTTTTTGGCTGACCACAGATAGTCTTCATAGTTTAGCCCTTTGTTTAAAAAAAACCCACAACACAACCAAAAAAACCCAAACCAAAATGACAACAAACTCCCAGAAAAGCAGAAGAACCGGTGTGATCAATCTAAACTTCAGTATCTTGGTAGTTTCTTGCTCTGCCATGCACGTTTATCTGTAGTCAAACAATAGACTATTGTAACAGTGCAGAGGTCTGTAAAAACAGGGCTTCCTCCTGCTGCTTCCTGTTGAACAGGGGCAAACGCACTGTACTTTGCCGTTAAGTTGTGCATAGCCCATCTTTATGTGTATCTCCCCTGACGGACCTTTATTGTGCACCTCCAGGTCAGCCACTGGCCGCTGCTTTTTTTCGGATCGAGAAACTGATCCCTGTGGTCAGATTTAAAATAACAGGCTACTGCCCAGCTCACATAGAGCAACTCCAGCCCTAAGGGAGGCCAACTTCTAGACCGAGATCTCCAAGCAAGGTTTCGTTAGTCCTCATTTCCTCCAGAAATCTAGCTGAACAACAAATAAGCTGTTAAAAAATATTTTCTCAACATTTTCTTTAAAGAATTTACCCAAAATGAAACATTCTAAGGAAGTGCAAACTTCTGACTTGTTTCCTGCCTTCTTACTTGGCAAAATTTCTGGTACTTCATGGCAGCTTTCTTGAGGAAATTTTCCTGAGTTTGCAGCCTCCAGGGCCTCCGCTTCACTGTGCCACTGAAACAGGAGCCTGGCTGTCCTGTTTCAGGTGGACAGCATGAAAACGGGTGCTGCTGGGAGATCTCACCCTCCTGGCAGGAACACCCTCAAAAGTTAACTTCTTCTGGCGAAATGGGGGAACTGGAGCTTACGTGGTGGATCCTACAAGGGATTCTTTTCTGAGGTTGAGTTTCACTGCAGTTCATCCAGCTAGTAAACGTGTGGTTGTAAAATAAGCTCCAAGGTTTAGAGACTTCAAATGTGGGGGTTACTTCAACCATGAAGCCAAAGAATCTCCCAGAACTGGAATAGTCAGCTGCTCCCCTTTCATTTAGGAAAGGTGTATGTGTGTGTTTGTGTATTTTTATGTATCATGCTCAGTGGGATGGTACTTTTCTGTCTAGGGACGCTTTCTGGATGCTACAGATGTTACTAGCAGTCTTAGTGGTAACTGAAGTAGTTCTGGTATAAAAACCTGTACATAAACCAATATTGGTTTCTTCAGGACATTGAAGAGATTTGCAAAGAAAATGATGCTTGGGGTTGCACTGGTATTTATGTTTATGTGTGCAAAAAGCATATGCAGTAGGTTAGTTTTGTTCTTGCTGTTAACAGTCTCAGGTATGTTGGTGCTGACCTTCCTTCACCTTGAAGGCAGGCTGCTGTGAGCCTGAGAAATTCTGGGAGCACTCACAATATTCAGTTGAATTGACAGATGTGTTCTTAAAACAATATTTTTTTTTTCTTACTTCAATAAATATTAAGAAAATCAAACCAATAACACTTAAAAATTTCATGTCCATGGAGTTTGTAATGTTGTAATTAAGTGACTTTTCCAGTAAGCCACAGGTGTAGTCTATGAGAAAAAATTTTATCTTAATTTTTTTTTTAATACCCGTAAATAAGCATTCAGTCTAGTTTCATACATAATTAGAATTCTTACCAAATCTTAGACTTCCTTTTTATGTGCAGAAATAAATGTAACCCTTCCTCAGGTCCTAGCCTATTTCCCCATATTTGGAATTGCATAGAGTTTGTCATGTTCTGTTGGGAATTAGCCCTGTAATATCCAGTGTTCTTGCTCTAGCAAAATTGCAGGATTTGGAGGGGGGGAGGGGGGAACTTAAAAAAAACCAAACAAACAAAAACAAAAAAAACCAACCAAACAAACAAAAAAAACAACCAAACAAAAAAAAAACCAAAAAAACCCCCTCCCAACCCCAAAAGAAAACCAAACAACCAAAACAAAAACCCCACAGCAAAATCTATAAGAAGTATATTGCTCTCGTTCTCTGTATAATTGCCCCACTAGTTTTTCAGACATTTTCAGAGGGCTTTAATTATTTAAAATTTATATGACATTTTACAATTGCTGTTATTTTATACTCTGAAAAACTGGTTACTTTCATGCCTGAAATCACAGAGAAATCATATGTACTAAATATTACATTCTTGCCATTGCTTTTATGCATAGCATGTTTAGCATCTAACTAAAATCCAAGCAGAAAGCTCATCTTGAAAGAGACTACTTAATTAAAAATTAAACGATGAATTAAAACTTAAATTATGCAAAACTAATAAGCTTCGTTACCAAACCCAACAATTAATATGCTACAATATATGGAAAGAAAATGCTAACATTTTTACTTTTGTTTCATGTTTGCATTGCAGTCTGCGTAGTCTGCTATTTTGGAATTCCTCATCTTGAGGTATTTGGCATATCTGGATTAAGATATAAATCGGTGATTTTTAGGCTTGTGAGTTCTGCAAAACTCATCAGAGATTAAAACTTCAATAATGTAAAGGAATGTGTTATAAAGTGGGAGGAATCCAATTATTTTTCAATTAATGCAATATCACTTCTGTATATAAGATTCAAATCAGTGCATCGCATCACCTTGTGCAAATCGATAGAGTAAAAATGGACTCGTTGACAAAAATTACAATTTAACCTATTGCTCTAATTCTGTGGAATAAAAGGTTTATTCTTTACTGAAATTGCCTTCAACTAATTGCGAATGCTGAGATTCTGCATATGGTATTTATGTGTGCATATGTTTACAGAGACCAGACTAAGCACACCTTTAAATTCTGTGTTTAGTTTAGCGGTTTAAAGGAGATATTCCCTAAACCCGTGTATCAGAGGCACAGAAAAACATTTCTTTAGCAAACGTGGGGATGTGCATCTATACATCTAAAATGCTACAATGGCCGAATACTAGACATGCTATAAAATACTATTATGTTTTACTGTAACACAAGCATAGGGAGGCATTTCTGGTAGTATCTGCTGGTGTTTTTCATAATTGTATTCTTCAAGCTGAGTAAAGCTTAGATGGCTGAAGGAAAGGAATTAGGAAATTAAAGAAAACTCCATCTGATTAAGTTAATTATGAAGCTTGAATCTAATACTTTATTATTGCTGTATACTGGAAGGTGGAACTACCTTTACATTTGCATTTTCTTACACTTTAGTATTACATAAAATAATAGTAGCTTTTAATGTTTCATATCAAATATCTTCAGCACCTATCTGTATTTTTCTCTCGGGTCTTGCTAATCTAGCCTTTGTAGCTATATAAGTAGTTGTTTCTCTGGCACTATAATTTAAAAGTTTACATTAAAAATAAAATCAATACTGGGATAAAAGCATGAATAGTACAGCTAAAATAATTTATAATAGCTCTATTGGTGATGGAAATCTAAGGAATGAATATTGTGTATAATAAAGGCAATTAACTGAGCTTCTTATAAGGAAAAATACTGCTCTTGGTGTGGGGGATGGAAGGAGGAGATTATGGAAGCAGTTAACAATTCTCTGATTTTCTGGGTTGAGCTGTGTTAGGCCTGGCATAAGTTGCAGCAGCCTAGAGGTACGTGTGCCATCTGAGGATTGCATTCTGCCCTGACATCCTTGTGAATGTGTCGGAGAGGTGTGGGGGAGAGAGAGCAAAGGCAGTAGTGTCTGCTGGGGGTTTGTGCTCATTGGGAGGTCTCAAATTTCCTCAATCATCCTCTCGCACGTCAGATACAGGCTTTGGTTGATTTGCACAACTTGAAGTCCAGTGGAGCCAGTTGTGGTAAGAAAACTGCCTTGGTATTTAACCTAAGTGATTTTTCTCACTTCAGCATTTAACAGGTAAAAGTTCTTTCTCCAACAAAATGAAGTGTTTAATCTACTATCACAAAGAGTGAAATGTGAATAAAGATTGACTTGGATATAATCTTTCTAACCACTCTTGATGGACATCTTAAGATTCAGCTTAATTTAATTGAAATCTTAAACTCTGTCTTTTTGGGAAGCTTTTTTCTTTTGTGTCCATGGTTAAGTGAGCAAGGCAATGACATGCTCCCTTAACAACTGCTCGGGAATCATCGGGCTGATTGACTAATGTTTCTGCCCTTTTTATGCACTTCTGATGTTCCATCACGGCTTTCTCCTTTCTGTGCATATAAGTGGATTTATCTGAATGGTAATAAGCCAGATGGTTAGGTGGTAGGCCAGGTATTTTGAAGGTAAGCATATTCTTTGTCATAGAGCCATGTTAGCCAGGAGCTCTGCGCCACATTTCAAATCCTTCAGCAGTCTCCCCAGGAGGTGGCAGCTGTAGAAGCCTAATGGATATCATCACCTTCAACTGTCAGCTCCTTTTTTCCTGTCTGTCATGACTGTTTACTTCTGATCATACCAGTTGACATTTATGTGTCACAATAGAAAACCAAACCAGTGCAGGAGTAAAGGCGACACTGGGTTTGCGGTTACTTCTTGTATCACAACAGGCAGCTGGCAACTCATTAACACCATGTGGAGTGTCAAGCATATAGTACATTAAATAAAATTAATGCCTACAGGCGCTGTATATAAGGAGATGGCTATAACAGACAATGAAATCACATGAACGGTTGAAACAGGAACAGTAGAGGCGACAGATTTTTAAAAAAAAAAAAAAGCAGGGGGGAGGGATGAGTCTGTAGTCCAAGATACTTGAGCATGTCAAGCCTTTGACTGTCATTCCTTGTCATTTTCATACTTGGCCGCTGAAGAAAGACACGTGGCACAGGAGAGTTCTGCCTGGCATTCGGTGATTTACTGGAGTCTGTGTGCTTGGTAGCAAAGGTAGCGTTAAGATCCTCAGAGATAACCACCCACCTTCTCTTTAGACGTTATCCAACAGTGAGCGTGAGGACGGAAGAATTAGATCCAGCCATGGTGATCCAGGGAGGGGATGTCAGCTTGAGTACAATCCTGATGAATAGAAAAGTGCTTTTCTTCATAAACAGCTAACATGGCTTTATGTAAAGCAATCGTGGAGTCCTTTACTCACATTCTCCAGAATGATCAGTCTTCTTTTGTACTAGATGGCCTGCATGGGCCATTTGCCATGTACTTTGCTCTATGTGCAAATGCTTTTCTCTGTCTTCTGTCTCGTGCCAGTGAATGGTTTGGCAAGGCCACAGTCCTAATTTTGGCAGGTAAAACAACCTGGGGTATGTGTATGGTGAAACAATTTGCTATAAAATGAGACATTTCATCTCAACCTCAAATTTACAGAAAGTATTATATACAGATAAAATTGGGGGGGGGGGGGGGGG
>VYZW01055213.1:6682-27539 GCA_013401315.1 Balaeniceps rex
GTAAGAGCAGTTAGAGTCATCAACTTATCCATCTGTGGACAGGTACCTAACATAGGTGGGTGAATCAGCTTACTTAGAAAATAGTCTCTGTTCATTGACTAGAGAAAGACGGTAGGTATATAACTTCAAGTAAATGTACAACATTTAAATGCTTGTTAAGTGCAGTGAGTCCCAGCCAGTGTGTTTAGGGCAGTGCCACTTTAAAAGCTTTACAGTTTTTGCCGTGGGTAATGACATATAATCTGCTCCATTTCTTGAACACTTAAAAATACTGCAGTAAGTTTTAGGTGATTGGTGTAACCATGGCCTGGTAGTTGGGGTATCTCCTGTATTACTAATTACGTAGAGCATCTGAAATTCTATGCTGCATGCCTCCCAGTTTCCATTCCCAGTCTGATGAAAGATGGTAATTCCATGATCTGGTATGCAGCATATCACTAGTGGGATCTCAAATTCTAGGTTTACTTTCTGTGTTTTAGCAGCATTAAATCCAAGTTCTGTCTTTGACTGGTCTTCAAATCCGATTCCTGGTAGGTTGATGTAGGCACTAAGTGCTCCCTTGACATAAATCTTCACTGAGAAAATATGTTACTTAATGTGGGCATATATGTTCTGTTCAAAATTCCAATTTCCTCTAATACCAGTCGTCAACAATCAATGTCAGGCAATTATCTTTTCATTTAAATCAATAATTAAGACTGTTTCTTCCTTCTTTTTTTGAACATGGACTGCTTCTCCAAAATTACTGTGGGTTTTAGCTGATAAGCAACAGGTTTCAAACTGACAGACACAACAGAAGGTATTTTATATACAAAAATTCATTACTTATGTAGAACTAGGTGCTGCTAATCTTGTGTAACAATTGTACATCGATTTAGTTAGAAGCTCCACAGTACACACCTGTGGGGTATAAATGCAGACTTCTGAAGTAAAAAAACTGCAAGCATCCGAACAAGTGCAAATTAGACCTGCATGGTTGTGGGAAACTTTGGAAAAACTTTTATCATCCCTGAAGAGACAACACTGGACAAGACATGGAATGATACTTAGGGACAATAACGACAGTTCATGCATTAGTGATAACACAACTTCTTTTTAACCTGCATGTCATGGCCAGTGTACTGCTGAAGAGTTTTGGAGGGACAAAATTCTTGAAAATACAACAGAGACGAGAAAAATAATAGCACAAAGTTGATTTCATTATGATCCTGATGTTCATTTAATAATCTAAATTTATTGGCTCTGAAGGAATGAAAGTCAGTTCTCACTCTCAGGGATGGAATATCGGGGACAGAAATCAAGTTCAACTGTTTTTCTGGTGTTTGTGCATTTGTACTAGATTGATCACACTTAAGTGATTACTGCAACTGGCACGGACCAGGGTGTTTTATCACCAGAACACTTAGTGCATCTCCTGTCCATGTGTTCATATTTTGGCAAATGCATCATGCAAAATGCCGTTTTACTTCATTGTACAAATTTGGGGGAAAGGTAAAATTTTAATCTGCAAAGCTGTTCATAGCAGTTGAGGAAACAAAGAAATTGGTCATCAGAAAACTTAGAAAATTGTAGACTGAGAAAATGTAGTCTCACCATAGGAAACAATGGGGTGGTTATGCCATTCTGTTAAAACTCACTGCAGCTCATTAAATAAGGAGTGGAAGGAGTTAGCAAAGGAGATAGGGAAAGCAAATATCCTACTGGTGAGGTTTTGTGGAAGGGGGCTGTCATCACGGTTTTCTCCCTGCTCATGCTGTATGAGATTGTAGACTGAGGACAATGAAACTAACCTCTTACATTCTCAACTGACTTACGAAAATAACAACAAATCCAGAATCCTGGATATAATGGATGTCATACTGATTTCTAGAATCTTAATTGTTGATTGTTTTTTAAAAGTACATTGAAAACCAAAAATAGGTTTTTTAAGAGTCACTTCTTAAAAAAAGTGAATTCATATATCCTCATCTCGTATATGACTCTGTTCAGCTACTGTAGTGCTGTACTCTGTTTGTAAGACGGGAATTGTTTGAAACCAAATGTCAAGGCACACATATATCCCATGCTCTTTAAAGCTGTTTCTAGAAAATGTTGTGTTAGGTTGTTGTGAGAAAGAATAACTTTTGTCCAAATGAACAAGAGTAAGAGTCAATCTGAGATGAACTAGAAAAATGAGCTTATCCGCTGTAGTCTTTCATCTTCAATTCTGTCTGTGAAAAGGTGAGTTCCAACCATCTGTGGTTTCAGTCACCTTTTCCTTTGTATTCTGCTGTCGTTCCCAACCCTACTCCTTTACCATTCCCAGACTTGCCCTGACTGGAGCATTTCTCTCTGCAGTTCTATCTGCATAATCATCAAACTTCCCCCCCCCACACACACACACTTTTTTATCTTTAAATTTTATTCCCAGAGGCAAATATGATTATTCTGCTCTAAGATCATTTACTTCTGAGGTGCTTCAGTTTGAAAGCATTCCATTGTCAGGTCATTCCCATATCTGATTATTCCAGTCCCCCACTGTTAAGCTTTCACACCCCTTACAGTAGGTTACCTATCATTCCAGTTTTAATCCCTTTCATTCCCTTGTTTCTTTAACTTCATAATGTTCCAATCCCCTGTCTTTCCTTCTTCCCTTTTTTTTTTTTTTTTTTTTTTTTTTTTTNCTTGGTGGGTTGTTCTGTTCTAGGAGACTGCTATGATCCCAGTCTCTTGTTCATTGTATAAGACTTGGCATAGTGTATAAGAAAATAAACTCTCGAAACACATCAATTAACAGGGATGTAAAAAGCATTATTAAATAGGTGAGAAGCATGTAATTGGGTGGATGAATGTGGTAGCAATTGCACTATTTCTGGTATCCTTGTTCATCAAAAATGTTTCACCTAATCACATGATATTTTAATGCCTGCATAATTTAATTTCACACATTTTTATTCATAAATCTAACTTAAGGTTAAGATAATGGGCAAAGAGACTTTGTGACAACAATTGATTTTTATTTTTATATGAAAAAAGGAACAGCTAAGAGACACAGGATCTTAAAGGTTATAGCTTTTGTTTGAGCATATTCCCACTGAAAGAAGCTCTATTGTGAGAATACGCAGTGAAATAATTTTGGCTTTGCCTAGCACTGTAAAGCATCTGAAAGTGACAGGCAAGTCCAGCAATCCAACACTTTATCATACTATTTCTTACCATTTACATTTTTTTGCCTTTACTGATTGTATGGATTATGCGACAGTAACCTCTTCTGAGTCGTGACTGTGTCTCCCTACTTTCGTACAGAGCCACTCATGTGTGGGCACTAATGGAAAAATAAGCAATGATGTTTTGATTAATAATATTTTTTCAACTATTCCCATTGACATAACTTTTCCCTTGATTTTTTCCCTTTTTTTTTTGCATTACTTTACTTTTCAGTCCATTTGTCCTCTACATTTTGCTCCTGTTCATCAATTTTCTTATCTTCCAAGACTGATGTTCCAGTCCTTTATCATTTTCTCTTTAGCTTCTTAAATGTTACATGTCTTACTTTGGATCAGAAGTTGCTATTTCTTCTTTACATTATTCCAGCCCTGATTGTTACACTTCTACAGTACGTTCCCAATGGTCTTGACAAAAAGATCACTCCAGAGATGCAGTGCCTTCAGCTGAAAAGTGTCAGATCCCCATAGCATGGCTTGTAGAAGTTGGTAGGCTCCTGTGGGGTTTCACAGAATCTTTTTGGAAGCTGTCTTGCTGAAAACTTTGTGGTACTGCTGTCATGAATTCTCAATGTATGGGCAAAGTATTTATGCTTTTCACATAACAGGTCTGTATAAGAAAAGGCAGCATCTTAAATATTGTTACAGATATTAAAAATGTGTTTGAAGTTGTGCAGCTAAATCTCGCTGCAATGTGGTTGTATAACTCTTAAATTTAGTTCATAGGAGATTACTGTCTTTGTACAACAAAAGCTGAGATGATAGTGTCATTTATAGTGTATTTCTAAAACTGCATGTACAGTTGTGAATTTGATGATTGCATTTGGATTTTGAGTAACTAATATTATAAGCAAAATATTGAAAGTGGACTCTCTAGAAATTTTTTTGTAAATACACGTGTCCAAAATGTGCCTTTGCATTTACATATCATGTAAACAGTTAAATAAAAACATAGATTACATCCAGTTGGTAATGTTTATACCAGTAGTTTAAATTACAATCCATAAGTCCAAGCGAAGATTCACTGAAAAATACATGACATTATGCTGAGGAAGTGTTATTATTTGACTGTTTAGTCTTTAGAATTTGTAGAAAACTCTAGGCACTTTACACATTTTAAAAGACTAAAAATTTCAATGCACTTTTTTTTTTTAAAGAGTTTATAGAAAGACTTCATATCAGTGTGAAGACATATGTGTAGGTCACATTAAAGTAATCAAATCTCAAGATGACTAAAGATGTGATTATACCTGGTAAAGTCCATATACAAATGAGTGTTCACAATCTTCTGGCAAAGTGCGGTTGGGAAAATGTGCTCTTGGCATCTACGGCAGTCTGTGATTTAGAATAGTGCTGGGAATGCATATGTGTAGTACAGACCCTGATGTAGTCTCTGTTAGGGTTATAACTGCAGGTATTCCAGTGGTTTTCGCCAACTAAACAACATCATCAAATGTATATCTTAAATTAGGCTGAACAAATCCAGTAGTCTTCCTTCTTTACTGTTGTGGTTTAACCCGGCAGGCAGCTAAACACCACAGAGCCATTTGCTCACTGCCCCCCCCACAGAGGGATGGGGGGAGAGAATCGGAAAAAAAAAGTAAGATTTGTGGGTTGAGATAAAGACAGTTTAATAGGACAGAAAAGGAAGGGATAATAATAATAATAACAATAATAATGATAAAAGAATATACAAAATAAGTGATATACAATGCAATTGCTCACCACCTGCTGGGCAATGTACAGCCAGTTCCCCAGCAGCGCCCCCCCCAGCCAGCTTCCCCTGGTTTCTATACTGAGCATAAGGTCATATGGTATGGAATATCCCTATGGCCAGTTTGGGTCAGCTGTCCTGGCTGTGCCCTCCTCCCAGCTTCTTGTGCACCTCCAGCCTCCCCGCTGGCTGGGCAGTATGAGAAGCTGAAAAGTCCTTCATTTAGTGTAAGCACTACGTAGCAACAACTAAAACATCAGTGTGTTATCAACATTATTCTCATACCAAATCCAAAACGCAGCACTATACCAGCTAGTAGGAAGAAAGTTAACTCTATCCCAGCTGAAACCAGGACATTTACCTAGACTTACAAAGTTCATTTGTTCCACTGTGCCCATTAATAGAGGTTTAATGATGTTGCAGAGCCTTTGTATGATCATGGCCTCTCACTAACCCTTTTCAAAGACTTCCATAAGCTTCTAATTGAGATGGATAAGGGGAAATGTTTCTTTATTGCAGTATTATGCTGTGATAGTAGTACTGTGGGTAATTAGGGACTTCCCCTAATTTGACTTTTATTTTTCTTTACGTTTCCCCTCCTTTTCTTCATTCCTTGCAAATTTGGCATTATCAGACATCACAGCTGAAAAATGTTCTCTGAGATTTTATGTCCTCTTGTTCTAAGAACACAGGAAAGAAGAGTCATGTTGTGGGCAGCCATGTCATACAATTCCTCTCCTAAAATTATCATAGTCCATCTCAAATTTGAAAGCCATTGCGGAACTTCATTCCTTTGATTATAAGCCACATTGCAATTTCCAGACTAAATATATTCTAATTCGGTTTCACTGATGTATGTGCTAGCTTACATGGTCTTTCTTACTCTTCCTCTTTGTTTCTCAAATGTGTTCTAGAGAGCACACTGCGAACTTTGAATCTTCATTTTGGTAGACCAAACAGGCTCTTCCTGATACAGCAGACTGTCCATTCTCCGCATCTTTCTAATAGCCATTCCATAAAACTACTCGGTCTGGATTTATTTTTATGTGCAGGTGTTAACAGGTTTTTTGAAGCATTCCAAACGTAGTTGTATATAATGTGTTTCTTCTTTCTCTCTCTTCTTACAGGGAAAAGCCATAATTTTAGCTAAATTCAGCTAACCTGTTGTGGTATATTTGTAGTATGGTATTAAAGGATGGACTGGGTGCCCTGTGATAAGTGCTGTACAAAGGCAAAACAAAAAATATTTTCAAATCCCTGCCCCAAACTCTTGCAGTCTTTAGGTAGTAATTGAATTGTTTAATTTTTGAAAAGCGTCTTCAGATGTAGTTTGAATGGAAGCTGTATATTACTTACTACTGTCCCCATGTAGAATAGCATCAGGCTTTGTTTAGAGAAGCATGACGCAATGCCAGTTGGCATTAGACTGCACTATAGGTACGTTAAACCAAAAGGTAAACCATGACTGGTAGCAGTGAAATACGTTGAGATGAGCACCCATCAAGTAGTGTTCTGTTACTATGCATGCCCTTTTATTCATGGCTTCTTGAAAGAAATAATTATGCTTTTGTATCAATCTGGAGTTACTGGAATTACAATTTAAAACATATTTTTTTATTTTGCAGCTAGATATTTACAGATGTAGTAATGAACAATGTATTGCACTGTATATATTTCATTTGGCTGGAATATAGTGCCCTGTGAAGCACAAATCCACGTTAAGTACAGGCCAAAGTGTGCAGTTAAGAGGCAGGATATGTTAACCTAGGCTCTGTGATATCTCAGGTATCTCCTAAACAGCTCAGTTTTCAGACAGACTATATTTGTGTTTTATTGCAGAGGCCATACAGATATAACATATTCTTCAGACATGTTGCCCTTCGCATCCAAATCTTAAACCTGTAATAGCCTAAAAGTGGGAGGCATGATTAGTATTCACTTGTTGTTAACAATTTGGTGAAATGTTCTGAGAAAAGTTAGAAATGTTACATGCATTTGAAGTCGTACACGTAAGAACAGTCACTCGTGTAAATGTGAGGTGGTGATGACTGGATACACAGTCATTCTTAAGACTCTAGAAATTGTAGCAGGTCAGCAACTGAATGTGCGCTGACAAAGCTATGTGGTTGTGAAAGCATACTTAACAGGAATGTTGTGTGTAAAAGCAAGCTCTATCCTCCACCCAGTTCTTCTGATTGGCCTTTTCTGAAGACTGAGGAAGGACTAAAAATATTAGGTTTGTTGAGAAGAGAGAGTGGGGAAATGATGACAGTCTTCAGGACACTGTGCAGAGAAGATGGGAATGAACTTGTCCTTGTCCATTGGGAATGGGACAAGAAATAATTGATTAGTATTTCAGCAAGAAGAGTTAAGATAGACACCAGAAAAAATAAAACCTTTCTGACTGTAGGATAATTAAGTGCTGATATGTGTACCAGCACAGAGAGACTGTGGAACCGCTGATACTGGAGGCTTCTAAGAGTAAATTAGAAGTGGTCATAAGTGGTTTAGGTATAAGTGATCCTACTTTGGGGTAGGGGAAGGGGACAAAGACACTATGTGATTTCTTGAGGTCCCTTCCAACCCTATTTTCTTCGATTCTTATGATAAATCTAGAAGTAAGGTTTTTTTCATGTATGCCATGTCTTACTAGAGGCTGGCTGAGATTGTCCAAGTTCATTTACTTTGTAATCTGGAACAGCAGTCATAGCTAAATATCTTTAAGCACTCTTATTTTTAAGACTGAGTGAACGTTGGCCTTACAGAAAAATACATAGTGAGCATAAGATCCAGCTAATGTGAGAAATGTCAGCTAGGGCAGTGTAGACAGTCCTACAGAGGTCAGTTTGACCCATTTGTCCCTGCTAAGTGTGACGTGCAGTTCTACTTGTTAAATGCTACCATAAACTATTCCGCAAAAACCATATTGAAGGGCTTGTTCTAGCAGGCACAGCTAGTCATCACTTCAAGCCCTAGCTCTTAAACATTGAAAAAATAAAATAAAAGATCAATGCTTCAAGAAACTTAGCACATGAAAAGGAAATATTTTGGTAACATCCTGCTGAAAATTTTGGAAAATACCCATCAGACATACCTATCAATCAACATTTTCAGTGAAGGCTGTTCCAGAAGAAAAAATGTACCATGCCCAGGTGTAAGTGTAATGCTATTTAATCCCTTGCTGCTGCATTAGAACAAAATCGTTAGGTGCCACTGTGCAAAAATGTTGATGATTTGCTTATAAAATCTCTCAAAAGTGTGCTGGACGTGTTAGTAAAAGGATATTATTTTCAGCCTTTTTGTCCCACGCTATCTATTTGATCAGCTATATGTTTTCTAAGATAGCAGAGTTTTATTGATGTAAAAGTTTTCAACAGAAATAGAAAAACAATTTTATATAGCCTGTATTTATATTAAGATGTATAAAAAACCACACATAGTACATTCCAAATTCTCCCTCAGCTTTTCCTGGATCATTGAATAGCTTTCCAGATTTTGCATAGAGAACATTTGCATGCTCTAACCCACAAATAACACTGAGATATTTAGTAGTTGCTGCTAAGTTTCTGTGTAACGTGTACAATTTTTAAAACTGCCCAACCATTAGATACTACAGAACATGCCAGATCCATAGCCTCTTTTCTTAAACTTTGTTGTTTTCAGGCTTGCTCTTTTTTGATGGTTCTTCAACAATCCCAAAAATATTCAGACACTCAAATCTCTAGTACTTCGTCATTTTCCTTTGAGTTTTTACCTTAAAAACTTCTGTGCTCTTTCTCCCTAATCGTTTTCTTTGTTTAGCGTGTTAACTTTTGATGTTTGAACTAGATGCAGTTGACGGTTTGAAAGACTTGAGAGGCCTGTGCCCTAAGCTAATTCCTAGTCAAGTTTCTACTTTTCTGTGGTTCTATCACAGAGAAAATACATTTATTTAGACACCAAAGGGAGTAAGGCAATGTCAAGGATGGGAATTTTAGTAAGGGTCACTAGAATCAGAAAAATCTATGTTAATGTCATCTTCTTAATCAGAACTGGATTCCTAAAAATTTTGATCCTGTAATAAGGGCTAATTGTGCATGAGTTTTGAACCTCATTTGATATTTAAAGAAAATATATTGTTAGTGTGTTCGTTTTCTGGAAAGACCCTTTCTTTATCTACAGTTCAAAGAGTTCATCTGATTATTTTTGTAGTAAGTATTATTAACATTCACAGCTGATAATGTATCAGTGCAGATAGGGTATCCCTATTTATTACTTTGGCATTTTCTTACCAAGTTTAAAAAAAAAAAAAGACCTAGTCAATTTGATTATCAATTTCTATCTATCAATTAATAATCTAAGGAAAAAATCTGTATGTTTTTATTACCCATTTTTAATCAAAGGTGTCTTTTTTTTTTGGTTAAAGGGAAATGAAATTGTCATGTGGGTATCAACAATTTTGTCAATTTATTCTCTAGAAATTTCTCTGTACAAAGCTCTTTTCTTTGTACAAAGCTAAAATGAAGAGGAGGACATATTTGGTTGTTGGAGGTTTTTTTTATTATTTTCAACATTTTTTCAACTTGGACATTACTATAAAGCTGAAATTCTTCAAAAAAACTTGGTTTGTGTGTTTTCATTCTGATTTGCCACCAGTGCCTATTTTCAAACTTTGCTTAGAATAGAAACTGCAAGTTTTAGCTGTCCCTAATTTAAAGTGAACCAGTTTGTACTTTGATGTGCATGGGCAGGGCCAAACCAGTAGGGCAAGAAGCACCAAGCAGTATCTCCAGCCACTTTAGGAACAAATGCATTGGTATATTTTGTAGCTAAGCAGCACAAAATCATCCCTGAGTTGGGAAGTGCTATATTATAGAAAGGAAAAAGGAGAGGTTTGCTTCTAATCTCTGTGAATTAATGGCTGGCTGGCTTCTGCGGTGTGAGGGTCAATATCTGTTAAAACATTTTCCTGTAGAGTAATGGCAGGCGGCATCTCAGAATTATTGAATACTTATATATTTTAATCCTATTAAAAATATTTAATAAATTAAAAAAACACAGCTCATTAGCTGTGTAACTTACTGAGTATTTCAAAAACTTTTCTTTAGCGGTAGCTCTGTGCCTTTTTATCATTACAAGAAATTAGTAGCAGGATAACTGTAGTGATAAAATGGTCATAAATATGCCATATTAAATTGGGTGACCCTTAAGCATGGGTAAGGTGAAGTGTGAACATTTGCTTTTTTCCTATATTTTCCTTATTTCCATATTTCTAGTCTATCACTTTTACTTATATCTCCAAGCCACTAGTCCTCTTGCATTGACTTCCGTGGCAGCTAAATTAAATAAGTTCAAAGTACTCTATCATTTTTAATGTTTCTTCCTACAGATATGTTTACTATGCCATAGGTCACTTCTGTTGTTCTTTTCTGGATTCTGCTATATTGTTCTTGAGATGAGTGAGTAATAGCTAAAAGGTAGTCAAGTACATTGAACATACTAGTTGAAGTGAGGGCCTACTCTAAATACATAAGCATGTTTTATAGTATTGTCACTGTCATTATTCTCTCCTAATTAGTCTAACATACTGGTTTTTGACTTCTTAAGCAGAGGCGCCATTGAAGGTTGCATAATAACATGTATGTCCCAAGTGGTTACAGTACATAGATGTATATGGGTAGTTTATTTTCTTTCTTTTATTTGTCAACAGTAAATTGATCTGCCATGGATTGTCAGCTTTGTTATTTTTTTCACAGTTAACATTACATATGACTAATCTAAATATATTGTGTTGTTACCTCTGTTTATATCTTCTTCTGGGGTATTCGTAATTATATTCAAAATAGAAATCAAATGTAGGATCTTAGAGAATTGTCGCTGTTAACCTACCTCCATATTGTGAAATAATCTTTTGTTCTTCCTTCATCTAACTAGTTTTATTACTGGCAAATCTTTACATCTAATTTAGGTATGAGTTAGATTTTTTAAGTTTCTCACAGGAATTTGCAAATTAAAATACATCCATCAGATCTCCTTGTTTACTGTTGTATTATTCTTAGAAGCTTCGTAGGGCAAGTAAAATCAGTGGTCTTATATATACTTGTTATTCCACCTCATTTGTCTAGTAGAAAAATACATGGTTCACTATGTGTATCACCTTTGGTTATTCCCCCTTCTCCCCAAGCATTCTGTCAGATGCATTGCATATTTCACTTACATCTTCTGCTGTGAATAAACTTCACAAGTGAAATCTTGGCCCTAATCAAGTCAAGGGGAATTTTGCCATTGATTTAAATGAGATCTGGATTTCATCCCAGGAAACCATTTGTCTTCATGTCTTTGGCTTTCCCTCATTTCTTATTCTGCCTTCAGTCACTCCTAATCACTCCTGATCTCCATCTGATATTTCTTGTGACTGCTTACAGCCCCATTTCTCAATTTTAGTTCATTAATTTTTTTTCCCCAAATAAGACAAGGAGTTCTCCCAGATATAAAATCTTTTTATTAGATCTTTGAAAATTTGTACAGTCTTAGTAGTCTACAACATTACCAAAATTGCTTATATTGAAATCCGGAACCTTTTTATCTGTGCAAATACAAGCAACAAAATATTTCTGAGTTGTGGCAGGACTAATTGGGAATGCCCTCTTAACCAATAAGTTTCTAAGTGATTTTTTTTTAAAAAGTTTGGGGTGGGTTTTTGGTTTGGGTTTTTTTTTTTGGTTGATGAAAGTGTAATGTCTTAGTATTTTCTGCTCTCTATATCTCCCTAAAATCCAAAAGATACAGATAAAATCACCTTTTCTTCTGGGATTTTTGGCGTTAAACTGCCTTCTTGATCCTTTGTACCTCTTTTTCAGACACCCTATATTGCTTGTGGCATATTCTTCTCTTCAAAATAGCACCATGCGTTCACTTAGTTCAGATTTTCAGATAACAATGAGTATCTTCCTGCTGTCCCCTTCCCCTCCGATATTAGAGATACATATGCACTCAGAGTAGCTTTCCTCTGCCATGTTCATGCTAGATCTTCACATCCAATTAATAACTTTTTGTGCCTTTTACTCTGGTCTTTCATTTGCAATACCTGAGTATTCTCTGATTTCTCCTGGGACATAAGAATATGCTGGGACTTATCCTGTAACATCTTTGTTGGTGTCATGGAGGATGGAGCTCTTTCTCATCAGGTTTGCAGATGACATCAAATTAGGGGGAACAGTCGATACGCGTAAGGGTAGGATAGCCGTTCAGAGGACGTGTATGGGCTGAAGGACTGGGCCAAGAGGAACTTTATGAAACGCCATGCCCTGTACTGAGGAAGGAAGATCCCCTTGCAATGATGCACAGTAGGATGGCCTGGCTGGGGACCTGCTTTGCTGAGAAGGCCCTGGAGGTATTGGCAGAGAGCAAGCTGAGCGTGAGCCAGCAGGGTGCCCTGGCAGCTGAGAAGGTCAACAGTGTCCTGGGCTGTATTAAGCGCAGCAGAGAGCCAAGAGACTGAGGGAAATTATTATCCCCCCTTCTCAGCACTCGTTAGACCACACCTGGAATACTGTGTCCAGTTTTGGCACCTCAAATATGAAAAATACAGCAGTAAACTGGATTGAGTTCAACAGAAGGCCACCAAGATGATTGGAAGCAGAAGCAATTGCCCTGTGAGGAGCTGAGGGAGCTGAGCTTGATCAGCCTGGAGAAGAGGCGGCTTTGAGGGGGACCTGACCCTCAGTACCTACAGGGAGATAAGCAAGAAGATGGGGCCAGGCTCTTCACTGTGGTGGTAGACTGACAGTGGGCATAAGTTAAAATGAGAGATTCAGACCGGGTATAAAGACAACTCTTTCCTCATGAGGACAGTCAGGCAACGAGTGGGGCAGTTGCCAAGGAAGTTGTATGGTCTACATCCTTGGAGGTTTTCAAGACCCAACTAGGTAAAACCCTGAGCAACCTGGTCTGACCTTGTAGCTGTGCCTTCTTCAGGCAGGAGGTTGACCTAGAGATCTCCTGAGGCCCCTTTGACCTGAATTATCCTGTGATCCTAGAGTATGTTTCCATAAAGACAAAACAATGACAGAGTGAGCAGAAGCAACCAAGCTCAAGGAGAAAGATGCTCTGGATTTTGTTTTACAGATACCAGTGAAGTCATATCAGGTGCTCACTGAAGGGACGGATCTCACAAACTGCAACAACTGAGTTTACATCTTTTTCAGGTATCACAAAAGAAAAGCTGTGTTTGCAAGACCTGTTTTGTGCAGTTGGTAATGATGGGGTTAGTGATTTCCNCTACCTTTTATCTTAAAATAATTGAAGGGAAGGCACAAAGAGCACTAGCTTCTTTTAGAGTGACTGATAAAATTATATCAACACGTATTATAAATAGGAAAGCAAGTCTCTAGTCCTGGAGGTTGTAAAAGCCATAATAGACTTACACAAACTCATTCTTACTTGCTCCTACATCTTACTTGATGCGCCAGAGGCACTTTGTGACCATTGATCATTAATTCCATCTTGTGCCATCTGCTCTAGTGATGAACTAAAGAGACAAACTTTAGTGGCCTAATTAATTATTCCAGTGCACTCTTATCTCCTGTCAGAGCCTGCTGCAGTGCCTGCCAGCTAGGGCTGTTGCCTCTGTTTTCCATCACCAAGTCAGCGCAACTCCCAGCTCCACCACAGTAGACTTGAAATCCTTCGTGGTGGATGATAGATATGAAAAAAAGTATATTTTGAAGGTATTTTTTGTGCTTCAGTGTTGCATTTGAGAGAAGAAAATGTTGCTGCTTCCCTTTTTTTCTCAACATGGCTCTTGGTGGGCCTGGAGTGGAACGGTATAATTTGGAAGTGGCAGGTTGACAAAGCACATCCAAAAACACCCCCACTGAGGAGCAGTGCTTCTACAGGCATCACATTTCCAGTCTTCTTCCACCAGGATGTTTCACTTTCCAGCTTCACTCCCCCCTTAGTGAAATGAGGTAGCGCACCCTCAGCTGCCTGATAAGGATATGTGACAATAGGACCTTCCTCCCCTTCTTGCTTGAAGCTAGAGATTTGCATATAGGCATTATTTTATCTAGAAATAATAGCACTTCTTCAGTGTTTCAGTATATGTGATAAATACATGGGGGAAGTGATTCCTGATGTTCAAGGAAAAATAATAATGGATTCTGTGACAGTTGTAGCATTACTGAATTTGTATTTAATTACTCATCTAATACGCTTTCTTCCCTTTCTCAATATTTGGATTAGTATCTCCCTAAATGGCTGTACATATTCACGTCAATAAACAGTTCACTTCTACTTAAGAAAAATAATAAACTTTTTATAATAGCGTGAAATTGTAAAGAGACAAAGTAATAGAATTAGATATATTGAAAATACTGTAGGATTTGAGGATTTGTCTCCATTTGCCTACCAAGGCATAAATATAAAAATTCTAGATCTGAAGCAGTGGATTGGAAAGGAGAGCTTTTCTTTTTAAACTGCTATATCCTGCAGACCTAGAGCTGTGCTGGCAAGATGAGATACAGCTCTTCCTGAGGAAATACTAGTCCAGATCTACTACAAAAAAAACAAAAAAAAAGGGAAAACAAATCCCAAACAAACAGGTCAGTTACTACATCTGTAATACAGTGATTATCATTTTACCAAATAATATTTAGTGAAAAATATTTTTGTAGAAAAGTCTAACGAAAGTCACAGCTTTAAAAATACTAGGTCAGACAGAAATAAAACTTGTAAATAATATGTGTTTCAACAGGTTAAACTAGGAAAATACTGTATATAATGTTAGATGTTAACACAGAAGAGTCTTTAGAAAGCCAACATGCTTCAGATAAAAATAAAGATTAAAAATGTTCTTCAAATATTAAAATATAAAAATGTGCAGAAAGAATTCATGTGGCCACAGTATTCTTTGTGCATTTTCAGACTTCCACAGTTTGAAGAATTCTGTAGCTGTGGATCTTTTTAACATCTTGTCCCAAAGTATACACGGAACACTTTGTGTAGCTGAATCAAAATTGCACTTGTAGTTCAGGATGCCTACAGCATGAAAGAATTGAGGGCAGTGTGGATAATAAGTAAAAATGTAAATAAAAATTGCAGGTGTCTAATGTAAAAAAATACACTGGAAAAGTGGAGTTCTAGAAAAGATATTGTGTAACACAAATATGTTCTGTTTTGTTGTTTTCATGTACTGAAGCATAGTCAATGTAATGGAAGTAAAGATAGTGGAGAAATAGTACAGTTGGAAAAATATCTGCAGACTAACTGGTTTTGAAGATGTAATGTTTGTGGGCTTAAGGCTGTCTACGGAATTGTGAGGAAGAATGGATCAAACTACAGCATTTGGTTTGGGAAACAGTTGAAGTTGTTTGGGAGCTACCTCTTTTTTTAACTTTTAAAAATCTTTACTACTTTAACAGGCAAACAAAATCTTAAAAGAAATAATCAACGTAGGTTGTCATACGACATATGGCTTAGAAATTGTTCAGTCCCAAAGATTCCCTTGGGAAAACTTTCTTCAGCTGAGTTCCAGAAAATTCATCATCTTTATATAGTTCTACATGAAGTCACTAGGAAAGCTAGTGAGTCAATAGTATCAAAATTAAAGTCTCATAGAAAATAAGCCTGGGAGGGACTTCAAGACATGATCTAATTTATTGCCCTTTGTGCCACTGAATACCAAAGAAACTCCCTAGTGTTACTAGGTGCCTAAGTCACCACAGCAATACAAAATACTTTCAGCTGCAACCCAGCAAAAAAATATCACCCTTCCATGATTTTAGACTGATTATTGCAACCCCTATGTGGAATAAAAATGCACTGAAAGATCTTAAAAAAATTACATGACTTGCTGCAGACCGTACACTTGGCTACAAAGCTCACAGTAAGCACATTGACCTAGGCAGCTTTTCTCTCTCAACATCTACCACCTCTTCAATACAAAGCCATGAGCAAAGTCTTTTCAGTGCCAGTCATTACATTGACTTAACTGTCTGAGAGACTGCATCTCTCTCGATCATGACGTCCCACAGCACTTTGCCTTAAATGATTTTAGCAGAACATTAAAGATTTTGGGTGGTTATGGGCAACAATGTTTAGAGGACCCAGATCTAAACTGGAATTGTTCCACTGGGGATACTGGAGGGGTTGTGACACTTCCCTGGCAGCTTTCAGAATTAAACACTGAACCCCTTGCATTTTTTTTTCTTTTTCTTTTTTACATATACAATGTAAAATGTATATGTACATTGAGAAATGAACTAATTCTTTTTTTCCTTCCATAGAATTGAATGAAAGAACTACAGGGAAACTTAAATTGTTAAATCTCTGTTTTGGAAGAAGGGAGGTGTTCAGGGTTTCCGTAGTAGCTCAGTGCTGATGGTTATAAAAGGCATTGTCTGACTTCATATTTTTTCCAAAGAAAAGTTGTATTTTCTATTCAAAGGCTGGAATGAGCACTATTTCTACTAACCAAATCCAAACCTTGTTTATTGTAATTATTTATATTTTGTTGTCCTGTGTTCTCACTGCTGTTTTGCTGGATTCGGTATCCCCTTACATTAAAGCTGATGTGACGTGAAACCTCTGTAGAAAACATGCTATCCATAATTGAGAATATTGTATCAAGTATCTTTTCTCCTTGTTGACACCAGCTCAACTCAGTTTAATTAAGAAATCATGTACTTGGTTATAGGATCTGGTTGTTTTCTTGTCAGCAACAGCATACGTTCTAATGTTTAAAAGTTGAATGTAACACTTGTTTTGTTGCTGTTGCGTAGATTTTAGCAGGATTTTAGTAGCTAGTATACTAAACAAGTTTTCCCTAGGCAGGATCAGGCTGATCTTGTGCAGAACTCAGAAGATAAGTTCACCTTGTATCAGACGAGTTATTGTAGGCTTTGGGAATTTGGCTTCATCTCTAAGTATTTGGAAGTTACTTTATACATTCCTTCCCAGTATATATTTATCCCTCAGCTGCCTGTCCTGTTATCTTTCTTTTTCCTTTGAAGCCTCAAAGCTCTTCTTCAGCAGCCTCCAAACAGTCTTCATGAGGTCTCTGTAAGTGTCCAGCAACTCTTACCTGTCTCCTGGCACCTGGCAGTTGTTCCAGTTAAATGTTATAAATGATGATGTCTTTAAGGATGTAGTATACATCTGAGAACATGAGAATGTGAAGTTGTAGTTTGCCAGTTGCAGGAGTGAGAGAAAAATATCCATGTAAAGCTGTAAAGCATGTGGAAGAGTGAATGTTTGAGGCAGCCGCAGAGACAGAGGACCTTCATGTTCTGTGATCTATGAACAAGGAAGAAGTAATGTATTGAGATGAGCAGGCAGCTCTGCAAGTTATTAGAATCCTTCTTTTATATTACAAAGGTCTCTCACAGAGAGTTTCATTTTGAAAGTGCTGGGGTACAAGGAAAATTTTCTTTTATAACAGTAGATCCATCAATTGTAAAGAAGGTGATCCATGGAAATGAGTATGTTAATTTGTTTATATCTTTACCAAAAAGTTCTTTGAAATAATTTAGCATTGCTGTATTTTATTTTTGCTGCTGCTGCAGGCATCTCCTCACCGCCTGTTTGTTACACTGCATTCTTAGTCCTGAGCTCAGGTAGATGTGTAGTTTGTATTTGTTCAATAGGAGACAGCCATTTGGATGAAGACACTTGGACATGATACAGTAATAATACTTGCCAAGAGATGATTTCATCATCCCTTTATTCTACCAAAGAGTTAGCAGTGACTGAACTCACTTCTGACAGATGTGTGTCTAACCTCTTCATAAAGGCCCCCAAGGATGGGGACTCCAAGGCTCCCCAAGCAACCTGATCCAGTGCTTTACTGTCTGTACTAATTTTTAACTCCAGCATCGGACCTGTTGCTCTTTCTGTAATCTAAGACATCCTTCTTTCAGTCTTTCTTCATATAAGAGTTTTTTCTAAACTTCTGCCTGGATTTTCTCAAGTTGCCACATATTTGAAATCTCATCATCTTCAAATACCTCCCATTTTGTTGATATATGTGAAGTTAATAACCACGCTCTCTATTCTATTTTCTATGTCATTAATAAAAAATACTGACTAGTTCTGAACCCAGGATTGGTCCATCAAGGAATCGTACTAATCTTTGTTAAAATACAGATTCCAGTTATGTCATAGATGAGTAAGTTCTGATCAGAAGACAGAAATCACTAAGCTGTTACCTGTTGTTAGGATTTATTTGAGTAGCATGGTTATTAATAAAAAGACATGGCATCTATAAATATTTCTTCAGAATTTATGTTTAAATACTCAGCACTACACGTGGGAATTTGTCCTTAGTACGCTGCTCCCATTGTATAACAAAATGGTAGCGTACAATTTTGCAAATACATACATTTAAATATATATCTATCAATTGAAACACACATACATATTTTCATATTAGTTACATACAAATACCAATCTCAATATTTTGCTTCCTATGTACAATAAATATCTTGGGATATATCATACTATCCTGAAAGTCTTCAAGATAAGAATGTATTGAGCGATTTAAAAGATGGGTGTTCAAATCTTGTTTTGCTTATGGAAAAGAAAAAAAAAGGTGGTTTGTTTTCATATATATTTTGTATAGTTGCTTCCTCCTCAGAACATACATAAAATACTATAGATGTAAGATCTTTTGCATCTCTAACCAACATGCCTCAACTCTGCCTTTCAGCCTTTGATTTTGAAAAATGAACTCTAGAGTTGAGAGAAATATTAGTTTCAAGAGTCTACGTATTATTCTTTGTGCTTACACTTCCAAAAAGAGGTGTTTGTATAGCAGTGTTTTCTATGAGCTGTACTCTTAAGCTGCTGGCAGAAAAGCCTATGAAATTTATTTTTGTGTGGACAACTGAACTGCTTGATTCTGGTTTTGACTTACCGTTGATCTGGAAAAATGAACATTTTCTATCCTGATTAGTCTTCTAAGCTATTAAGTCTTCCACAGATGAGTCATCAAAATAATCTTTGAACTGTCCTTGCAAAAAAAGAGGTCCTCAGTACTAAAAAATCACAGCGCAAGAATCATAGAATCATAGAATGCTTTGGGTTGGAAGGGACCTTTAGAGGTCATCTAGTCCAACCCCCCTGCAGTGAGCAGGGACATCATCAACTAGATCAGGTTGCTCAGAGCCCCGTCCAACCTGACCTTAAAGGTTTCTAGGGATGGGGCCTCCACTACCTCTCTGGGCAACCTGTTCCAGTGCTTAACCACCCTCATTGTAAAAAATTTCTTCCTTATATCTAGCCTAAATCTCCACTCCTTTAGTTTAAAACCATCACCCCTTGTCCTGTCACAACAGGCCTTGCTAAAAAGATTGTCCCCATCTTCCCTATAGGCCCCCTTTAAGTACTGAAAGGCCGCAATAAGGTCTCCCCGCAGCCTTCTCTTCTCCAGGCTGAACAGCCCCAACTCTCTCAGCCTGTGCTCGTAGGAGAGGTGCTCCAGCCCTCGGATCATTTTTGTGGCCCTCTTCTGGACCCGCTCCAACAGCTCCCTGTCCTTCTTGTGCTGAGGGCTCCAGAGCTGGACGCAGTACTCCAGGTGGGGTCTCACCAGAGCCGAGCAGAGGGGCAGAATCACCTCCCTCGACCTGCTGGCCACGCTTCTTTTGATGCAGCCCGGGATATGGTTGGCCTTCTGGGCTGCAAGCGCACACTGTAGGAACTACAGTGGACAAGAGGAACTCGTATCTTAATGTGTAGTGTATTTTTAATGGATATTTCCTGTTATCCTCCCTCTTTGTACAGTGGCTGCACTTCAACCACAGAAATGTAATAAAAACAACCTGGACACCACCCTTAAAGGAACTGAACTCATTTGGTGAAAAATAAAAGTTCCGTAATCAGAATTTTTTAAGCATGGAAAGGAAAGCATAGCAATGAATCATAGAATGGTTTGGGTTGGAAGGGATGTTTAAAGATCATCTAGTCCAGCCCCCTTGCTGTGGGGAGGGATATCCTTCATTAGATCAGGTTGCTGAAAGCCCCATCCAGCCTGACTTTGAACACTTCCAATGATGGGGTATCCACAACTTCTCTGAGCAACCTGTTCCAGTGTCTCACCACCCTCAGTGTAAAAGATTTCTTCCTTATGTCCAATCTAAACTTACCCTCCTCAAGTTTAAAAGTGTTGCTGCTTGTTCTGTCACTACAGACCTTGGTAAAAAGTCTCCATCTTTCTTATAAGCCCCCTTTAAGTATTGAAAGGCTGCAGTAAGGTCTCCCTGGAACCTTTTCTTCTCCAGGCTGAACAACCCCAACTCTCTCAGCCTTTCTTAATAGGAGAGGTGTTCCATTCCTCTGAGTATTTTTGTGGCCCTTCTCTGGACCTGCTCTAACAGGTCCATGTGTGTCTTGTACTGGGGACCCCAGAGCTGGATGCTATGCTCCAGGTAGGATCTCATGAGAGCAGAGTAGAGGGGGAAAATCACTTCCCTCGACCTGCTGGCCACACTTCTTTTTATGCAGCCCAGGATATGACTGGCTTTCTGGGTGGCAAGTGCACATTGCCGGCTCATGTCCAATTTTTCATCCACCAGTATCCCCAGGTCCTTCTCTGCAGGACTGCTCTCAGTCTCTTCATCCCCCAGTCTCTACTGATACTGGGGATTGCCCTGACCCAGGTGCAGGACATCATGCTTGGCCTTATTGAACTTCATAGAATAGAATCATAGAATCATAGAATGCTTTGGGTTGGAAGGGACCTTCAGAGGTCATCTAGTCCAACCCCCCTGCAGTGAGCAGGGACATCATCAACTAGATCAGGTTGCTCAGAGCCCCGTCCAACCTGACCTTGAATGTTTCCAGGGATGGGGCCTCCACTACCTCTCTGGGCAACCTGTTCCAGTGCTTCACCACCCTCATTGTAAAAAATTTTTTCCTTATATCTAGCCTAAATTTCCCCTCCTTTAGTTTAAAACCATCACCC
>VYZW01055214.1:4723-15327 GCA_013401315.1 Balaeniceps rex
ATTTATTTAAATGTGTACTTCTGAACATAATTTCCATATACTTTCATCTGATGGAGTAGAAGACTGGCACTTTTTAATTTTATATCTTAAGGGGATTGAACACAATGCTAGCATGTGTATACTCTATACACATCAAATACCTTTTAAAGTTTCATTTAAAAATTGTAGAAAGTATGTCTCTAAAATCTTGTATTCAATGGTTAACTATTAAGTGTGCTTTTACTGTTTGTGTTAGTTGCAGCTTTTCATTTAATGATAATTGATTTATGAATTGCTTGCTTCCATGTCTCATTTTCTGCCTATAGGGTTTTTTTTAAGACACAATTATGCTAGCATAATTATTTCCTAGTAATGATTAAGAAGTGTCACATATTTAGGAAAAATAAATAAATAAACTGGTTGTGAGAGGCTTCTGTGCTTTACTTTACTTTCAGTATCTCTTTCATCCTGTTTCCTTTGCCTTCTCCCCCAAAACAAAAAATGTCAGATTCCCAATTCGGGACAATAATTTAATGTTCTCCTGTGTAATTTTTCTTTGTTTTTTCTGTATCCTCAGTTATTAGCCTGAACTCTGAAAAGACTCCATCAGTCTTGGAAACGCACAGTTTTTGTCGGCTCAGCAGACTTTCTTTTCTGTAACATGTCACCAGTTCGTCTGGGCTATGCGACTGGTTCCATGTGGACATAAATTTCAGTTGCAACCAGAGCCAAATTAAGACAATCCTTTGGAAATTCCTTCCTGTGGAAAATATCCTCTCTAGAAAACAGCTAGAGTAATTGCGCTCCAGTTTCTCACTGGGGCTGCTAGGACAATATTAAACACCATATAAATTACACTTGCGTGTCTTTGGCAGATAGGGCTTTCCCAACCCTCCTGTCAGGCCATTCATCAGAAAAGCAACCATATGCCTACTCCTTTGATTTGGCTATAGGTACCAGGTTAGCAGGAATATTTGTCCCTCAAATTTGAAGGGGAATCTATTAAAATGTGTCCCTCTAGCTCTCACCTGACATTTGGTGGTGGAAAGTAGCCAGTCTTAGTTGGCTTCCTCCTTGGTTGGCTCTGATCTTATTTTCCACTTTGCAGTCTGGCTCCTTCAGCAGTCGCATAGCTTAGGAGGACTCAACATTATTTTGTCTGTCTGTTGGTCTGTCTGCAAAGTTTGAGATGCTCCTTTTGTTTTATTGTGTCTTACAATTTATTGCTAGGTCCTTGACTTAAAAAATACAACTCAGACACACAAAGCAGTCTTCTTCACTGAGCCTGAAATATAAACTGCAATAGGTATTATTTGTTGAAGCACAGTGTCTGGAATATCTGCAAATTAACTTATTTTACAGCTGTATCCACTGAAGAAAGCACAAGCCAAAGGTACTTGGGTTAAAACATCCATAGTTCAAGAAGCTTCTCATGGACAAACTGAAGCTGCCTCTATCCTAGAGATAGGAAGAGTAAAGCTTTACAATGTATTTCAAAAACAGGAAAATCAAAATTATTATAGAATGGGCTGTGGTTGGAAGGCACCTCTGAACATCAGCTAGTCCAACTCCACTGCTCAAAGCAGGGACAGCTAGAGCAGGTTGCTCGGGACCATGTGCAGTCGAGTTTTGAATATGGCCAAGTATGGAGACTGCACCACCTCTCTGGGCCACCTGTTCCAGTGTTCAGTCACCTATGCAGTAAGAGGTTTTTTCCTTATGTTTAAATGGCATTTCTTGTATTTCAAGAAGTTTCTTTTGCTGTCACTTGATGAAATGCAGGGCCACATCTCCTGATCTTCCACTGTGATAAGAGCAACAAAAAGGTTTCCATCTATTTACTTTCCAACTCTTCCCTCATGTCACAGAAATTCAGTAATAACTTCCTTCAGGATATAAAAGTAGTCTTTTTTTTCTTCTTTTTCCCCTTTTTTCCCTCCCCTCTAGATGCAGAGACAAGGACTTATGTCCTAGGGCTATTTTAGCCAAACAAAAAAAGCAAGTCATGCTGGGTTATGCCCCTTTGTAGGAGGTTCTGTCCCATACCCAAATGGTAGCCTAATCCTTTGGCAGTGGAGTTCTGTCATTTAACTTGCCTGGCTAATGCTCCTTGACCTATTCCTTATAAATTGGTATCTGCCACTATTAACTCTTTTAGTGGACAGGCCTGCATGTCTCTCTTCCTTTGAGACTGTACTTCTGATGGGTAACATTGGTGTTACCTGTTCTTGTGCTGTGATCTCCTTCCCCTGTTGCCCATCTCTTGAGCGTTGAGGAGTAGGAACTGATTCAACTCCAGGTTTCTGTAGAAATTTTTTTTTTTTTAATTTAAAGTTTGGCTTGAAGTTAAAGGGTTTGAATTAAATCTCAAATAAACCTCATTCTTTAAAATGAAAAGAGAGAGCTGTCTCTCTTGGGGATCCCAGCAAAGTTTATTTTAAAAATACATGTATGTATTTTAATGAATGTGAGAGAGAATAATATCAACTGGATATAATTTTGGATACTGTAATTGATTGTTTGTCTAACTTAGAAGGAGTTAGAAATGTCTTAGCTGGAGGGTGGGTCTCTGGAATTCTGTTCAAGACAGGCATAAAACTATCCAGTTAAAAGTTTCCAAAGAGTGAAATCACCTCCCACTGGGATCTTGAAGAACACTTGATATTACCTTTCGTGAGTTTTATCCGGGGCTGCTTGCTTCATTTTTTTTTTTAACTCGAGCTGCTTGCAAATTACAAAGAGGAAGATTTGGCCTTATAATACAAATAAGAGAAGTGATCATTTCATCATGAGAAACTAAGCCCTCACCAAAATGTAAAAATATACCACAGCACACAATTTAAATGGAGAACCATGAGTCTTGTTTTAAAAATCTTTTTTGCCAGGAGAGATGAGCTAGATTTTATCAAATCCATCATTGTCTATTTTAAAAATGACAGAGTTCTGCCTGGTTTTCTGCTTCCACCAGCTTTTCTGTGCATTCTGTGAAAATCATGCCAGAATGGCTTCATATAAATGTTGCTTGCTCGTTTTGATTCCTTTTCTTAATTTGGATAACTGAAAAACAATTAAAAAGAAGTTATTGATACTTTTCAACTGTATGTACGATGAGATGGTTGGTGAATCCGGTCAGGGGTCTGTTTTGCAAAGTAGTGTATGGATTTACAGTCGAGCGTGTGTGAGCATAGTGGCTGCTCTCAAAAACTCATTATAATACTGAGGGGAAAAACAGATGGTATCCTAAAAAAAGTGAGCTAATCATGTTAGCTGATAGTTTAGGCAAACGTAGTTTAACTACAGAAGGCTTTTTTTTAAAGTTGGCTTTTACTGGTTGTTTTCCATTCAAATCTAAAAAATAAAAATCTTCCAAAGGAATATGGTGATGAATAGCACAGTCACAAATATGCTTGCCCTGTTTCTTCAGAAGTGTTCTTCTCCCAGTTCCAGCCCATGTGAGGATTTTTACTGCATTTGTTGTGATTTCTTTTCCCTCTGGAGACTAGAGTGTGTCTTCTGTAGTCAGAATGACATGTTTGTTTCCTACAGAGAGAATATTTCAGTCTAGAGACATGAAGCTTGAATTTCTTACCAAAGTGCACTTTTGTTTTCTGCCCTCCCCATAATTTTCTGTGGCAAATAATTAAAATGGCAGACTTGCTTTAAATAGTGCTGTGGATTTTGGTTTTCTGGCTGTAGCACAATATCAGGAGAATGTGAGCAACACTTCACTGGACAAGAAATACAGCTGTCTCTTTTTAAAATTAAACAAATGGAGCTGTCAATTTTTTTTATTGCAGTTGAGTATTTTTCCTCAAAGATAAATGGGGTGTATTTATGAAAATAAAGCACAGATTTGTTTATGCCGTTTCAAACATGTTACAGCGTTGTAAGGCTCAGCCAGAGTTGTATCTGGAAAAATCACACAACTTCGTTGTCGTCTGTTCTTATGTTTGTCCCTTCCTCCAGATAATTTCTGCTAAAGCAAGTGCCAGAGCTGTCAGACACTTTGAGAGAGAGAGAGAAGAGTCTGAGGTCGAATTGAATCATAGCACTGAGTCTGAAGAGGATCAGAAAAAGGGAACCGTTCTTGTTGTGTACAAACTAAAGTTTTTAAACACTGAATTAATCATGTAGTTTACTGCTAAGAATCACTTAAAACTTGTGTTATTTTTGACCCCAAAATTTCATTCTCTGCTGCTTCAAATGGCAACATTAAGAGGGGTAATAAGAAGTAAAGAAAGCTGCACGCTGTGGCGATCCCATGGTGTGATCATGTAAACTTTGTGGTTCAGAAATCTAGTGACAGTAACCTTGCTGAAAGGCATGGTGCTTGGGTGGGATGATTTGTTGCCAGCTTTAATGAAGTGGTATGTCTAGCGTGGCAGTGGCATGTGCACTCAGACCTGGGCTGCTTTATCTGCTTTGCCACGTCTTGCTGTTTGACCTCGGCCAAACTGCTGCTCCACATTGTTTTACCTATTTAGGAAATGGGTCTAAAATAAGTGTGGTACCTCAGGGTGCTTAGGCAGAAGGCAGTTGAAAGGATGAAATGGCTGTAAGTGCTTTGTTTTGTCAGATTATGATAAACTCTTGTATACACTTTCTTTGAGCAAAAGGATAATAGTAATAAACTAAGACTTCAGTCCTGATAAAGACACATAATCACATTGTGAGCACAGCTGGACCCTAGTGAACTCAGCAGACCGTGCTCACTGTCATTAGACTGGACCCTGTATATCTGTGTGGGCATGTTTTTCTAGGACTGGACCCCTCCTCTGATTTTCATTGTTTTCTGTGGCATGCATACACGTGTGTGCAAAATATGGCATGAGTTAAGAAATCTGAGTAACGCAAACTCTAACCTCTATTTTAAAGGCTTTTTTACTCTTAATCTTTCTTGGGTATTTAATGAGTTCTCAGGTAGCTACAATGGTATTTTTTTAAATTGCTATGGATGTTAACTTAAGTATCACATAATGAATGAAATGTCAGCTTCATACTTCAAAGATATTGAGTTCAAATCATACTGGGTTTATTAAAATTACCAGCAATTACTTTTCTATCAGTGCTGTTAAAGATTCAGGAGTTAATGCTGTTGCTCCTTTGGTAAGACAGAGTATTTTCTCCCACGTGTTTCACATGTTAAGAGTTCTTACAAGATTTTACCCATGTAAAATTATTTTTCTTTATATTGCCTTGTTAAGGAAGACAGTATCCAGTTGCCCAGGGCTAGAGGGCTATCTCTGGGAAACCGAGGTGGTCAGAAAGCTGTACCCAGGCTGGGGAGTGGGTACATTTGTCAGTGCCCCCCAGAGCTCTGGGCAGTCTGGGTTTGGCTTGAGCATGTGTTGGAATACCTGGCTTTACCTCCATGGAAACCTGCGTGCAGACAGGCAACAGTATGTATATTCTCACTATGTACTGTTGTGAGTTTGGCGTGCTAATTCAGATTTAGCTCACGAGCAAGACTAGTACAGCTTCCTGTTTAGTTTGGCTGTCTTAAAACTTGCATGTAAGACAGAAGTTGCATTATCTTTTTTTTTTTTCAGACTCTGTCCAGAGTGCCACCTTGCAGGGAAGATCTTTGGCACAGCTGCTGTGCAGCAGCAGAAGTGGTGGGATCCCTGGGAAAAATGGGAGCTAGGAGTATGCCTGCCAGAGAGCAACTCCCCTGGCACCAAGTGCATCCTGGCGGTCTTGGGGAAAGAGGAGAAACTGGGAGCAAGACCGCATGACCTCTAGTGACAAAGCCCTGCTCTTGCCCACCCTAGCCCCTTCCCTAGGGAAGGAGAGGTACCCCATGTTTAAGACTGCTCATCTAGCCACCTTACCCAGAAATAATGAGACCAGGGCAATGACTCACCTGCTGCCACTGACTCACTGCTGTAGGTCCTGGCTGTGAAGCATGGGAGACACTGAATGAAAAGATGGATCTTGGTGCTTGAAATAAACTTCTGTAGCCTGACTGGAAATAAAAGGCACAGATACATTTTTACATGGTGTATCATGCTACCTGCATGCAAAAAAAATGTAGTGCTTGTCCCTGAAGCGCTTTGCATGTAGGGGCTGATGCACTCTTGGGTGGGAGAAAACGGATGAATCGTTTCTGTCCTGAAAAACAGTATTGATAACCTCTCAGGTTACAGTCCTGCCAAAAGTGTTGCATGAGGAACACTGCTACTGCTGCTTTCCTTTGGAATTTCATTTTGACTTTTGGCAGCAGAAATAGTCACTCATGTCTACTGTGTCAGCTGCAAATATTAAAGCATATAGAGATGCTTAAAGTGAATAATAGTTATATGGGTCCTACTACCTTCATGGAGTGTAATTTAAAGTCTGCCTCTTGAGAGTCTAAAAAAAAATGTTCAATTACCTTGTTCCTATATTTCATTAGTTTAATCACCATTCGTTGTAATGGAATCTGTGTTTAAATTACCAAATTACATCAATTGCAAACGAAGACTACAGTGGTTGGGCACATGACATGGGCACTCAGGTCCAGAGCTTGCTGTTTGGCTGTACAGCAGAGCAGTGGCTGATCCAGGATACTGGCTGTAGTTAGCTCTTTAGTTAAGTCCCATTGATCGAGCATAAGTGGTGGCATTAGAGCCGGGTTCAAACCACTCACGACAGCTAGTTGCAGGCTATCAGAACATCAGCGTTCTGGAGTCCGTATATTTCCTTTTTTGATCTCTTTCTTGCTTTTAAAAGAAAAGATTGCTTTGAAGATGTCCCTGTATTAATAGAACATGTGATAAGTTTGTATGCTTAGGTAGCTGTAGGTGTAAACCTGTTAAACTTGACACTGGCCCTTTGTGCAGATGCAGTGTGCTTTATATATGTAAATATATACCTACCTCTGTTACAGCTTGTCATTCGCTGCCTTGCAGAACACATACAAATTCTTGATGATTGTTTTGAGATGGTAATATTATACAGTCCATGTGGGGGACCATTACATGGTCAGTGGATCAGCACAGAATATTAATGAGAAGTAGCTGGCCAGTGACTGGGGTGTAGAGGTGCTGTGCTTTCCCCAGCTTCTGAATTGCTGTTTTCTGAAGAGAGAACCATGGAACACAGCACTGCTGGTGCTTGTTTGGGGTTGTCTGGACTGTTTTCTCTACCATTCTCATTAGTACGAGGCTTTGATAGAAGTATTTAAAAAAACAAAAACAAAACAAACAAAAAAATCTGGTCTAATATGTTCTAGTCATACATGTTCTTAAAGAAAAGTTTGACTTCAGAAGGTGTAAGGGATCCACTGACTAGGCACATACCCATTGTGAACATCAGTACAATAGCTAAAGCTGTGTTTTGGCAGCTCCTTGAATTGGCTGCTTAACTGCTCATCTAACTTTACCTGGAAATACTTAATAAATCTGCATGAGATTCAATGTGTTCTATATGCAGCTGGGAAAAACATGCTATGGTTTAATGAAGGCCATACATTGCTGATCTGGGGCGCATTACATGAATACAACGCTAACTAATTTTTAAAATTATAAGGCTTGCATGAACAAGGTAGGACTGACTTCTGCCAGGTGCTGTATAAGCACAAACAATCTCTGTTTCAGAAAGCTTATGGACAACATACAAGACAAGAAGCAGCATGCAGGCGTTGAACTGTTCTTCATCAACAGCCCAAGGAACCTGCTTTCTCCTTGTCAATCGTAGCACATCAAAACCAGCAGTTTGTTACAAGGATGCCTGTGTTCTGAAATATTCTGTCATTAGTTTTGAATTAACTCATTCACCCTTTCATTTGTGAATTAATCCCTTCTAATGCAAGCAAAGATCACAGTTGTGGTTGGGCAGGTATTGTTAATCTGCATCATACATAGGCTGAGTACAGTAAACCTAGGTAATGATGAGGACAGCTTTGTTTTAGACTAATACTGAACTCCAGGTGTGGTTGTTGAACTTAGTATTAAGTATTACTTCTACAAAACACTTTCTTTTATGTGGATCTGGAGTGCCGAGTTCATTATTTAGGACTGTGTGTTGATTTGGACCCCTAAGCTAAGATGGAAATAGTTCTTGGCAAGTGCCTTGCTTAATTCCTTAATTCACTTTTGGTCGAGATTTGTTAGCTTTATTCCCCTCCCCCATTTCCTTTTTTTGCCTCTTGTTATATTTCTTTTAACTAGTGCATTTAATAGCAAAGTGAATAGGAATTGCATGCTGATCACTCCCCTAGTGGTACATAGTCTTGTTTACAATTTCAAGACTTCTTTGAACTTGGCTGTTTCTGACACAACAAGAACATTAGTAGCATTACCATGATTACAAGCTGAAAGCTTTTAAGATTAGCAAAATAGAGTAGTAAAATGCAACCTTTGTCCTAGGTTCTGTGGTATGTTTTTACTTCATTTTTCTTCTCCGGGATTTTATTGTTCGTATGCTATGGCAAACAGCACTAGGTTTATTTTTCCTATAATAACACTGATGCCTACTACAAACTATAAATCTTCATGGATCAATGAACTATATTGTGGATTGGCAAAAATCTCTGACTCTGTATCTTGGCATAGTAAACTTGTTTTTGAAGTACTTTATTACAATAAACTTTAAATCTCTTTCTGAGAGTGTTGGCCAAGCATGTTGGTATGCTGATAGATTTTTTTTTTTTCTTTCCCTCCCCTCTTCTTTTTTTTTTTTTCCTAGTGCATACCTCAAGTCATTTATTTATAAGGTATTCAAGGGGGTGTGGGATGGATTGCTGTTCCCATGCTGCTTGCCTTGTTTTGCTGACTTCTATCAGTCAAATCTTCATGTACTCTTTGAGCTCTCACTCCTAACTTGGAAGTGAACATGGACATTTTGGTCTCTGATTTGGCCAGCTAACTACCACTAGTATGACCCATTGGCCAAAGCAGCCTGTTTTCTAGGCGGTGCCTGTACAGCTGACTTTTTTTGTTGTGGTTCTTTGCATCCCGAGCTAATTGTGAGAAAGTGAGATCAGAGGAACCATTTCCAACACAGTAGTTATATCCTGGGGAGCTCTTTATAAGGCTGGTCTGACAATATCAGATCTTAGGGGGCCACATAGTGTGTTAATTGCAACAGTGGAGCTTGTCTCCTACAAATTTGAGGTGGGGAGTCTGTGCAAGTGTTGTGGTTGGAGGCCGGAGGCAGATCTCCAGCCTGAGATTAGGATATTTTTGTTCTTTTGGGAAAAGTGTAGTGGTTGGTCAGGTGGTGTAAGGAAAGAAAATGCATCAAGTGGGTTACCACTGATAACTACATTTATTCCAACTCCCCCACTCCGTAGTTGCATATATGACAGGTATTTAGGCATTTATGTGCTGAAATAAATCCTCATTTGAATGATGATCTACCATGGAAATGGATATAGGTAATGCATTAAAATAGCTAATGAAGTTTTTAAGGTTAATGGCAATTGTGGAGCTGGTCAGAAATTTATCAGGATCACGTGTTTTAAAAGCAGTTGATCTTTCACATCTTTTTGTAAACAGTGTTGTGGATTTTAAGTGAAGCCACTTTCATGATAAGGGAAACTCTTCTGCATTTGGAGAACGCTGTATCTCAGAGTAGTAAGAGTGTTTAGAAAAAAGTAAAAATAGTGGAAAACCTCAAACGCTGTATTTTTGTAGCATTCAAAGCATCCTGTAAGGGGCCTCAGAGGAAGAAGACTGCTAAGCTGAATTTAGGTGTCTTTGGTAGCAGCACAAAAGAAGCCATAGACATAAGCTGTACTTCCCCCTACCCTAAAAGTAAACCATATTGTATTCATTGTACAGCTTCTGACAGAGGTCAGAAAACATCGCGACGGTTATTAAAGTATTCGAGCTTCTTCCTGAAGGCTGTGTGCCCCAGGGGGGACTTGTGAGCTGCTGTTACAGATGGAGGAGTCTGTGCAGGGAGCCCAAGTCGCTTGTTCCCAATTCGGGCAGCCTCTGCCGTCCTTGTCCCTGGGTTTGTCACGTCAGCAGCGCTGTTGAGGACCACGTGAGCTGGCACAATGCTGCTGTGGCCCCGAGCCGGCTTCACCCGGTGTCTGAACTGACTGAGGGGTACGAGATGGTGAACTAAGGCTCAGTCAGTCATTAACAGTTGCCTCTCTGATTGATGATACAGTTTAAAAGCAAACACACTGTCTCCGAATTTTGATTTTTCTGTGTGGCTGTATGAAAGATGTGGAACTCTTCCTCTTCTTGTTTTCTTCCTCTAGAGATGTATGTTTGATGTATTTCTTTGCTAGCTATCAGCATCGCTAGGTCACTTGCTTTAATTTCAGTGACTCCAAATCTGAAAGAAGCCCCGGGGTTGTGCACGATGTAAATCGGTACTCGCTTGTTCAGTTACTGCGCTGTGGGGAGAGGATTTTCCTGAGATCATTTACAACTGGAATAAGTAACGTGTCGCAGCGCGCTCAGCTCGGCAAACGGAGGAGCGTTTGCCTTGACAGAAGAGCATGCCCTGCGAGCCGCGGGGGCCGCTCCCGCCTCCGCACGCGCGGGCGCCTCGGCCTGACTCGGCGGAGCGCGGGTCCTGCCTGCGCAGTTTCTCCTCTCCTTGCAGCAGCCCCATGGCTCCCGGCCTTGCACACGCGGGCACACACGCACGCACACGCGGGCACACACGCACACACGCACGCACCC
>VYZW01055229.1:15221-42871 GCA_013401315.1 Balaeniceps rex
CGTGTAGACTGCTCTGGCATCCGCTTCACTTGAAATCTGCTACCCACAGCCTCAATGAACAGCCGTGCCTTTTGGGACTCTCATTCCCTTTTCCCCTGCTATCCAGATTCAGGGAGGAGACAATGGCAGCAAAAATCACATGAGGCAGGAGGATATGCTGCATTTACTGTTACTGCTGAGACAGGGAACCGGGAAAATGAAGGAGAAAGGCTTGTTTAACCCCCAGGAACCTTTCTCCTGAAATATAGACCTGAATATCTAAGCTACAGTTGCTGTTGTGCCATCGTTCATGTTGATATTTGTTGTTGTGGTCAACTAAGGATGCTCTAAGTAAAGGCAGAATGAAGACTGGTCATTTCTTATCTTTCCTGTTTCAGCTTTTATAGGCATATTTGGGGGGAAGGTGGCATAGAAATTATTACTTTCTTTCCTTTCAGACCTTTTGCCATTCTGGGATTTCTGGCACTTGGCTTAGTTGGTCTAGAACTTTTTTCTATTATAAATAGAATTTACCTGAAGCTATTCTAGTAAGCTAGGCATGAGGATCTAGAAATGAAAGACTGGTTGTTACTGTGTTACTATTACTTCAGCCTTTGACCCTGATTGTGCTGGCCCTCAATTTCTTATGGGAAATGACTGTAAATCACATCTAATCTTCCTGGGTTTCTGACCATCAGTGACTGGGAAGAGACCTGCTGCACTTGCAAACTAAAATTAAGTCACCCTAAAAAATAATTAACAAAATAAAAATACAAAGACTGGACACCAGGACCTTCCATTTACTTGCAGAGAGCATTCATGTGCTTACACTAAGAAGGAATCCTGTCTGTTGTTCCTATCTCAAATGCACAGGAAACGTTTCCTTTGTGGTTCCATATGGACCCTTCTGTTGCAATTCTCTACACATAGAAGGTGACAGGATTTCCTCTATGAAAAAAATGAGAGTCCTTATATGCCCCCACACTGGTACATCCTGTAGGATTCCCACGAGAACTTGGAGCAGCTTATCTGTCATTTGTTAATCTAACTCAAGGGGATTTTTAGTGTGAAAATAGTCCTTTGAACATGATAGTCTAGTACATACAGTGAGGGTTGCCCTCAGATGCGGGCCAACAGGAGTGTTGAGTGCAGTTCAAGAACTTTGATCCAAAGACTGACAACTTTTTTAGCATTTGTTTGAATGCTGTCTATAAAAAAAACAAAGAAAAAAAATTGCTCTTTAAATCTTCTGCATGCTGCCATAGTACTTACAGCAAGAGACATTAACGTTTATAACGCCAGGGTTGGCATCACTAATTGAATTCATTGAGGCTGTGCTGATTTGCTCTATCAGAGAATGTGACCCCAAAACACTACATTTTAATACAATTCCCCTCTCCACTTCATGTTTCCAAACAGCAGAATACTAACAAGAGACAAACTGCCTTCCCATCAGCAGTTGTAGAATATGGTGGCACAGACCAAGCTGTTCAACTCTCCGTGCAGGGGAGACCGTGATCAGGAGCTGGGGGTGAAGAGAGAACATAGATGGAGTGAGTCTGTTTGCTGATGACAAACAGGAGGTGGATGGAGGTCCACTGATACCAACAGTATTTGCACGAGCTGCATATCTCCCCCAGTAGCATCATGCTAATCCCACAACTAATGCATCTTTTTACCAAGGCACCCCTTCCTCCCAATAGAGCACTTTAGGACACTGATGTGGTATTTGTGCTGCAGTAGAAGTCTCAAGCCAGTTCTGCTGTAGGAAGCAGTGGTCCTCTTTCCTGTACGTCTTGCCCAGGACCCAGCCCAGCAACACAGTCTGTATGAGAGTTTGCTCCTAGAGACCAATAACTTCATACCCTGCTTTAGACATCAAAACATAACCTTCTACCTTCACCACTTCTACAGGGGCTTGCTAGCTGCCCATCCATTCAACTGCTCTGCATAAAGCACAGTTAATTCCAGGGATAGTGTCCTATAATTCAGATGAACTCTGGTTTACCCTGGTACTGCTATCTGTTTTCACCTCAGAGCTGCGTTCCTCCAAATGACGTCTATTGACTTAGTAATTTAACCCTGGTCTCCCTTCACATGATTATAACACTCCTAGGAACTCCAGTTGACTTTGTAACGGAACAGGTCCTCTTTGCAGGTTCAAGTGTGCTTTCTAAGATGCTGTGACATTCCTCACAAATTTCCGTGCACTTCAGGTATCACCTGGAGTATCTCCAGATATCACTCTGCTTGGATGCAGAGTGCTGCAACACCCCATGGAATTTGCATGGTCACAAGCACAGAGAAGCAAGTTCCAATACCAATAAATCACTTGCTCCTTGCTCTTGCTGGCTGTTGTTCACAAGAAGGACAGAAATCATAAGCCACAGTTATAAGAAAAACATCTATGCCATGTTCTCATGTGATTCCCATCAAAACAGCATGGAAGAACTTTGTGGTCTTTGGGGCAAAACCTCAGAAGCACAGGAAAGAGCTAGCTCCTCACATGTAGAAATTAAGGCACAGGACACCTTCCAATTTTCAAGAGGAGATAGAAGTTTGGGATGTCAAAGGTATGCTATATGCAAGGGATTTTCCACCCCTCAGTCCCTGGAATGAGTTCTGCTGAGAGAGGCCAACTTGAACTGCTGCCTGAATCCTGCAGAAACAAAACAGACCAAGCTGTCACATGCTGAACCATTGGTGGTCATACTCCCAGAATGGCCATCAGCTGCCACTTTGCAGAAATCCAGCATTGTTTGGTGGTACTTACCTTAGGGGACAGACATTCTCTGCATCAGGGAGAGCGATTCAAGCTTTCATAACTCTGTATGCATATTTTTGCTTTTCTGTGTGTTCAAGAATTATTCATGTCACACCTTATACTCTGAGTCAGTTTAATTAACATTGGAAAAGTCATCTCACAGTAACTTAGGTAGATGAAGTACAGGAACTCTAACACCATTTTCCTTCCTTGCTACAGGAAGGGAAGTCTAAGATTTGGAGAAAAGTCTAAGTACCTCTATGCTTGTGCATAGCTGTATTTTTTTGTCTGTGGAGATGCCATTGTATTAGCTATGATTGTTTAAGAAAACACCACCACTCATGCTGCTATCAGCAGTTAGCTTCCCTGTGGCAGGGGAAATGGAAGCAAACATATGTTGGCTTTTTGGCTGCCATTGCTTATATACGGCGTATTAGCTTAAAACACCACTCACTCTTTGCTCAGGTGGTCAAAACAAAGGTGGTATGTAAAGGTGAGGCTTCTGTAAATTGTATACCTTTATCGGTAGCCAGAAGAGTAATCTCCATCCAAAACAGTTCTACTCTTTTTTCTGTGGCTATGCGATGTGTTTGAAAATGAGTAGAAACCACTGAATTAGATAGGAACACTTTCTCCTAGGCAGTGTGCTCCTGGACAGATCAAATTTAGTAATGTGTATTTAATAGTAGGTCATTAAGATGATGTTGAGCTAGCTTTACCCTCATAAATCATATTTCTCATTGCATGACCTAACTGGATTGTTCCAGTTGTGTTTGAATAATATTTCATAGCCTAGGCAAAGCTGTATCTATATAGAACAGGCTATATTTTATATGGCCTATCCCCTACAAGTACAGCTTTGCCTTATATTTCTGTGTTTCATCCAATAGCTCCCAGGTTCTTCTTGAGATGACAAATATGAGGTAACTATAATGAATTATTTGTATTCTTGCTAACAACAAAAATCATCACGGTTTTACTGTCTATAGAATGCTGACCATCCCTCCTGGAACTAAAACCCTACAGAAGTGTTCACCCTCATTATTTAAGAATTAACTCCAGCATTAAAACCTAACTTTCAATCAGGAAAAAACTCACTGTGGTTTGAGAAAACTGGGGAAAAAAAGTACAGAAGATGAACTAGAGGGCTTGATCCACTGGTACTAGTATGGCAGGCATCCCAGCCTCTTTCAAGACTAGTACAGGGATGATAGTAAATGGGTGCCCAGGAGACTAAAGAGTTAAAGAGTAATCTGAATGGTAGCTACACCCAACAGAATTATTAATTCTGTCAACTCCAGTGCTCCTCCATGTAGCACATGAATGTATTCACAGTGGCACTTCAGCCTTCCTGGGCAGTCCTCCTCCATCCTGAGAAAGGGGCACATCATGTGGGAAGCAACAAACTGATGAAGCAGGAGTGAAAATGCTAAGCAAGTGCCACTTGGCAAGTGCAGTGCTCGAACAGTAAAGCTAGTTTGCTGGCAAAGAGGATAACCTGTGCAAGCACATTGAAAGTTGGGCTTTTCCAAGTAGATGGAAGTCAGTTTGGGGGATGATTTGACTCAGTACTGAATAGTCTCCCCGGGGCAGGATGAATTCAGATCACAAAGACTTGACACGCAAGTTGCATGGACATTGAAGGCTGCAAAAGGACAGTGGAGAGAACCAGCCACCTATTTTTACAGGCACAGCCTTACTGGCTGACACGACATGATAGCTAGTGAATGCAACACACCTCCAGGGTCTTGACTCTTAAAGACTGAAGCTGACCCTCACTGTTTGGTGCAGTATGCTAAGGCAAGCAGGCTCACACAGCCACCTCTTTCACTTCCTCCCTTCTCCTAGAAACCAGGGTTTCCTAGTGGTCTGAGCAACACATTACAAAAGCTTTCTGCCCTTTATTTCCTAGAGAAACTGTTTTTAATCTAGTGATTCTCATATTCTTCGTGAGTGGCTGTCCTCTGCCCTAAGTATAAGCTCTACGCACATTTCAAGAATTGCTTATGCAGTGCAATATCATATAACATGATAGGGGAACTGATTACAGAGTACAATGCAGGTGGGAGGTGTTGGCTCAAAAAAGTCCAGGACCAGAACAGCAGACCCAGGAAAGACAAGGCTGCAGACAGCCCTGAGAGCAGAGTCAGAGGCAATTTGCGTGCCTGGCAGCGTTGTGCAGCTCCCTCTCAACAAGAACCACACGATGGGGTCAACAAGAGCATGTCTGAGACACAGCAGAACAGTGCTTAAAAGCAGGGGGTTTGTCTTCTCTGTGCTGGCTTTCCTTCATTGCATCATCTCATAATCATATTTACCTCCAGAAGTTACCAGCAACATGTTCCTCCAGAAACACCTCTCTCACATCTGTTTCCACCAGCACTCCCCTGGATTTCAGCAAGACTGCTCAAGGGAGACAGAAAGCCACTGGAAATTGTTGTCCTCAGTGGTCTTGAGATGCAGCTTACCATGTGTGTAAGCACAGCCAACTCTTGCATTCACAGCAATACTGCTAATAGTTCACCTGGGGCTAAACCCACTTTCTCTCAGTGTCTGCTGAACTGATGCTCACCTATAGCTCAGGATCAGATTGAAGCGTTGGGATGGTGACACATGCTTGGAAGCAATTCCAGTGACACACATACAAAAGAAAATTCAGAGAGGAACAACTGCCACCCACTGGGAGCCACCTGCAGCAGTACAGTCACTGTGAATGCCACCTCTCTGCCATCATGGAGCGTGTTCAAAGCAGGGGGGTTGCCACAGGTCAAGAACACAGTAGCAAAAACAAGGCAAAGATAATCTGCTGGGTATTAGCAAAAGGATATGTGTAACAAAAGGTCAGCTAGTTCAAGAGAAGCCCCTTTGATGTTTCAGATCTGCCTGACATCTGAGAAGCCAGCTGCCTTACGGGGTTGGCAGCAGGAGCTACTGTTTTCCTCAGGCTCTTTTCTCCATGCCTGCTGCATGCAAAGCAAGGACATATTCGGCACTGCCAACCAGCCAGACCTGCCTTGAAAACCCTGCTTGTTGGGACAAGGGCACTCCAGGCCCTGCAGGATTAGTGCAGTCAGTGCTAGGGAGAAATGTTTTAACACAAAGAGCCCAGAGTTCATTTTCATTCCCGTTCCTCTGTCACCCAACCAGTATGTCCCCTTCTCTAGCGAGGGCTGGTATCCAAGAACACAGATTCAAAACAGCCCCGCTGCTGGGCTGCTACTGCTCTGCCTCTCTGGCTCTTCTTCCACCCAACAGCAGCTAGCACAGCCCCAGCCTTGCTAAGGGGTTTAAATACCTGAGGAGTTTTGCTGGAGGCTGCATGTGGATCACAGCTGAGAAACAAAGGGTGCCAGCCAGCTCAGGGAGCCATGTCCTTCAGATGGGAGATAGGGAGCAAAACCTTTACAATCCTACTTTTTGAACCTGTAGCACAGCCTTACTGTTGCTAACCAAATCAAAGTGTAGCTTCGAGGAGTCAGGGCTACATATAAGCCAGCAGACTGACACCTCAACACCTCACCTGGCTTTACTCAGTGAGCATGTCTTAATGTGCTTTGGGTATGATTGTATGTGGGGAGGGCACAAGGAGCACATATCTGAGTGCAAAGTTAATCCTTCATTAGAAAGGCACTTGCTGGCTTCTCAGATGGTAGAAGGGAGGGAGACAGATGAAGCCCTGACATTTTGTCTGCACAGAACTGGAGCTGTGTACTTCCACAGAGAGGAGATGGTGCTGGATGCTGCCAAGAAAAGGGCTTTGCTGTGCTCAGGTTTCTCTGAATTAGATCTGTTTGGGGATACCGAGAGAGAGCTGCTGCTACAAAATCTCTCCTATCCACAGAGCTCTTGCTAACATTTTCCTCATGGTTCCCAAGCTCCTCTGCCTCCCTTATTTTTGACAGAGGGTAAAGGAAAACTCCCATTGACTTTGAAACACAAATGCATTCTCACTTCGGCCAGCTGCATCAATCTCAAAACTTTTGCAAAGGAAATCCTTTTTGAGGGACTCCACGTAGAACATTAATCCGCTGCCTCGTTCCTCTGGGTAAAGTGCTCCAGTCCTGCCCTGAGAGCTGCATCATGGCTCATCTCAGGTCATTTCATGCGCAACTCCAGCATCTGCAAAGTCATCTAGACTTGGCTGCAGTCTGCTGTGCTGAACTGAAGCGCAGCTCCCCCGCTCCACAGCCACTGCGCATTAGTGCTGGCAGGGCAGCAAAGAGAACTGGGAATCAAGGCAGTCTCGCCATGACCTTACAAAGTCAGTGAGCTCGCGGTGGAAAGGAGCCAGCATCTCGCCCTTCCCTCTTTTGTAAGCCAGTCTCTTGTAGAGGGGCACAGTGAGTGGCACCTGTCATGGGCTCCATTTTACATTCCCCAGTTGCTCTGCTCCCTCTTCCTCCTCATCTCTGATGGAGGACAGGAGAGGTCACTGGATCACCTGGTCATTTCCAGCTGTCATCATGTCCCTGACTACTATGATTTAATTCTAGGAAGTGGACTTGGCCCAGCTCCAGAAGCCAAGGACTCAAGTCTGACATCAAATCATTTGTCTCCCCCAAAACTCAGATCATGGGCCTCTGCAACTCAGGAAAACATCTTTAGGTAGCTCAGACTACTGGCCTACCTCTTCATAGATGACTCTCTTGATCCTTAAGGGACAACTTCACCTTATAGGATTTTGCAGGTAGGAACTTCTGAGCAGAGCCAGATCACTATAAAATAATAATCACATGATCCTGAAAAATGAGTTAGTGACATTTTATATAAACAAACAAACCAAAAAAAAAAGGAAGGAGAAGAAGAAAACACTAATTACACCTGTATTCACCCACGATGTCACTATTGCACTGGTAATTATGCCAAACCTCTACATTTTTTTAAGACAAAAAGAGGATATGTTCTTTAATCTCCCACCTCTTCTAACCCAAACTAGGCTGAAAGGGATGTCTAGGTAGGGGTGTGAAGCCATTTCACACACCTGCAACCTCCATATCTTGTATCTATAATACTCTCACACTTACATAAGGGAGAGGGATGAAAAATCTCTGAAGTGACAGCTGCAATATAACAGATTACTTTCTCCCCTTCTCATACCAACACAGAGTCCCTATCTGCTAAACTGGGAACAACACTTTCACTTGAGAAAAGCTGCTTTTACAGGCTCCAGTCAAAAGTCAGAGCTGATTTTTTTTCTCTGAGAAGGCAGAAGACTCCACATCAGCTAGCTGCACACTCCCCACCACTGGAAGAGGAGCAAGGAGCTCGGGGGGGTACATGGCAGTGTTTGACAAAAGACCGGGAGAAAGCTACCCCTGCTGTGACCGCAGGCATCATTCCCGCTGCAGGAAATGGAACACTAGGGCAGGCTTTCTAGGGACACGAGGATTAGCCAGGTCAGATAAAAATGACAGAAAATGAAATACAAGCCATTCATTGCAAATTTAGTTCTTCTCTTAGTGATGCATGTCCTTTTCATTTGCAAGGCTGGTGCTGTCACCAAGGTCAACACAAATGTACTGTCAGCTGCAGGAAATTGGTGGAAAACAGCATTTTCTGAATGTCCCCAGGATTTCTGATGGCATCTGCAAAAGCGCACAGGGCTTCATTGTCTTGTCACAAGCCCCACTTGTACAGCTAAAGAAATGTTACCCATTCAGGGTAGAGAAGACATCCTCTCCGTTAATCTGCTCTGCCCTACCCTGCCAACCAAGAGAAGCTCTGCCTATACAGTGCTAACACAGAGGGTTTGCTGTAATTTTAGAAGGGGTGAAGAACATCACTCCATTGGTTCTCCTCTCCTAAGAACACCTCAGTAGCTGAGATTATTTGGCTTTCTTGCCTATAGTCCAGTTCTCACACTAAATTGCAGAGCTGGTCCAGCCAGACCAGCTCCCAGTCTCCATCAGGGGTTTGTGCCAAAAGCTGTGCCGGCAGCTGTGGAACAAAAAGGTGCCAGAAGAGAATACTGGTAAAATAGCACTTCTGAGACTAGCCAGTTCTCTGAAATGAAAGAATATCGCTATTGCATTGTCTGCCAGCACCACAACACTGCAAAAATCGTACTCTCCGTAGGCACGCTTCAGAATGGGTGGGTTTCACCATCTGTCTCCTGTGCACTGTAGAGAGCACAACAACTCAGTCTGCACATGCTCTGGCATGCACCAGCAGATAGTAATATCTCCAGCTCTGGCTCAGAGTGGGCAGATGCAAGCAAATAGGATTTATCAATTCATCACTATGTTGCTTTAGATTTGCGTTGGTATAACTCCACTAAACTCCACAGAGCTAAGCTGGAGTAATACCTTACTGAATCTGCTGTTCCTTCCCCTCCCCCCACACAAACTCCCCACTCCCACTACAGTTTTCACACAATGGCCTGTGGACAGGTGGGTTTACAAAGCAAAATGTTTTAAGAATGAAGCACTGGCAGAGAAGATGGCTTGGTGAAAGTTTCTTTCTCAGTGAAGCCACCTATGAAATGTACTGGGGAACCAAAGCGTCAAAGACCAATGATAACACTTAGCACCTAGATAGTGTTTTTTATCCACAGAACTCATTTCATCTTATAACAGAGGGCAGAAAGTGTTACCTGTAGTTATTGAATGGACAAAGGAGGGCAAACAACAGGATCCACGTTCCCCGATTCCCAGACAGACTATTCCCATGCCTTATAGACACTGTAATTATTTATGAAAACCAACATATAGCTGGGTCAAAAGAAATGAGACTGGCCACCAGGTCTTCTTCTCTTCATCAAACTATCCCAATGTAATGTGAGCGGATGATGTCAAAGACGTCAGATTTACGAATGCTGCTGATTTTTCTCTTAGCAACCCTGACAGTTGCCAGGAAACAATGACTTGCTGTTACTACGGTGACACAGGGTACCAAAGCCACATGCCACACAACACCCACCTGCAAAAGAACGTGAGAAATGTTCACCTTGACTCTCCCATCACTTCATAGCTGAGGAGGTGGGTAAGGAACATCTCCGCTCAAGTCACAGAAATGATGACAGTGTAAACCAGGCCCAGTGTCCCTGCCACCTCTGGTCTAAAAAGGGCTTTGACCACCTGGACAGATCACCAGTAGGCTTGTTATCGCACTGTATCCTGCCAGCATCCAGAAGATGTTGCAAGGGCTGGGGAGCGACATGAATGCTAAGGAAAGGTCTCAAGTTTCGTAAGGGCTGGCAAAAGAGGAACCTTGTGAAATACAGGGCGGCAGAGATGTTATCAACCTATCCAGAAACACCATCGCTGAAAACCAGCACACAGAGGAGGGAAGAGAAGCCCCACACTTTGGCTCATTGGATGACACCACAGTGTATTCTACAAGGAGCAGTAGCAGGGAGAGGATGAGGCATTTTTTCTTCTTTGCTGTTTACTTGACACATTTGAGGTCTTGAACAGTGCCCCATAAACCTGCAGGGCCGTGTAAGTACTAACTCATTTTGAGGGATCCACCATTCGGGCTATGGACTGAAAGAACCAACACCCCACACAAGCAGAGATAGACAGCCTGCTTCAGAATTGTATAGGAGATTGTCTGTCTAGCCCAGCAGCTTGCAGTTTTCTGCTGTGCTGCCACATTGGGGTTGGACTAGATGACCTCTAAAGGTCCCTTCCAACCCAAAGCATTCTATGATTAGCACAGAAAACCAACAGGATGCCAGCCCCTTGCAAAGATGGAAAGGAGGTTCCCTATACCTCCTCCAGTCAGTTCATTACCCCCAATACTGCAAAGCTATGGCCCTATGCAGAACAGCTACAGGATTCCAGCTCTGACTTTGCAAATATGTTAACTCTGTCTTCTCCTGCCTCAGGAGAAACAAGGTGTCAGTCCATACAGAGACTTCTGGAAGAATGAACTACCTGTATCTGCTGACGGGAGCTCTGAACCTTGACACCAACACAGATTTCTGTCCCCTTTTAATAGAAGCTGAGTTTCCTTTCCTTGCTATAGAGGAAGAAAAAAGGTCTTTGATGTTTACCTCCTGGCCTAAAATTGGTTGACTGTACCTCACACTCCAAAGACAAAGTAGGTGGAATTGAAGATGAGTGGGAAGACAGACCCACAGACACTCTTCCCCATCATTAACCTATGTGGAGGTAAGCCAAGATGAACACGGTGTTCTAGCCAAATGGATGGTGCAAAGTCCTTCCCTCCTGCAGAGGGAATAGCAGGGGATACTTTGCTGTAACTCCATGCAACGTAGCACAGCTCCTTGCCACATCTTACCCAGCAGGTGAGGTCAAATGCTACAAAAGACTTCAGACCTGCCACTTTGCCACACATCATAGCCAAGAGGATTATTTCAGTAAAGGCAGATACTAAGCTCTGATCATCTTGTTCCAAAAGTACAGATTACTGCAATATGAGCCATGGGGAAAAAAAAAAAAAAAACAACATGAAAACCAGCTGACAACAAATCAAGCCAAAACATTTCTCTCAAAAGGCGGAATGACACAAAAAATTACTTTTTTTTTTTGATCAGTTCAAAGGTTGGTTAGAAATATTTCACTCAAATCTCTTAGCAGAAAATACAGGCAAAATATTTTCTGTAGAATCTAAGCACAAAGGAGCCATTTGATCTCTTGGTCTGATCTCCTCATGTTCCATACATCCATACAATTTCATCCATTCACTTCTTCACCAAGCACCAAGCAATGAGAGATATTCAGCTAAAGCTTCTACTTCCTGAAAGCCATCCAGTTTTGAAAACATCAAGAGGTGGTGATACTTCTCTTGATCATTTCCTCCAGGGGACAACCACCAGTTCCACAACAGGCCCTAGTTTTCTGTTTGCTTACACACACAAATGAAAAACACTAGATTCATTTGGCTCCAACCAGCAGAGGGCACAAACATACACCTACACCATCCAGTCCATTATATTAAAATTATTAGCACATTTCAGAGACATCCATCACCGGGGCCATTTATTATTTATCCAGCTCTGGAAGGGTATCAGCCCCCAGCTATAGTTGAGATCATCAGAGGCATTCTTCCTCCATCCTATCTGATTGAATAGCAATGGAAATCCTGGCTGGGCTTTCTGACTGTGGGAACCATGCCAGTTGACCTCACTTGATGCTTCCAACAACCCTATTTATATAACCACACAGCCTTCCTCTGCCTTGGGGCTGTTGGCCAGGAAGCTGATGGGTAGTCTGGAATTACAGTAAGTTTGGATATGAGGTATGATTTCTGTTAGGAATTGGGAGTGTCTTCTTACAGCTGAAATAAGCAGACCTGCATGTTATGGCCAAACTGTAAGGTTTACAAAGCATAATATTCCAGATGGTCACCAGAGAAATCAAAGTCTTAGATTTACAAAAGAGACTAGGAACAAGGATCTAACTTAAATTCAATGAGAATGAATTTGCTTCTTCTCCTTGGTAAGTCCCAACCCGAACAGACAAACTCAACATTTAGCTCGAAACTTCAAATACTAACCAGGGGACAGTGGAACTGGCATTTATATGGTGACTTGAGCTTTCGCTGATATTTAAGACAGACTCAGTAAGGAAAAATTCTCTTGGTGAGAAAAATTCTTGAACAGATTCCCTGTGATTCACTGTGTTCCTTGCTCCATCTGTTTCCCTTAATATCCAATGTAGCTACACATTAACCTCACATTTTAAGAATGAATTATGAAGGCTATAGCCAGCTTTATACTCTGCAATGAAAAGGCTCTATGAAGCTAAGCTAAAAGAAGTTAACACTTCTAAGTGGTGTCTTTCAGCGTGAACCTGTCAAACTCGCCCAGCAGTACAACCCTGGAACACTAACCTGCTTTAATACGCAATAAGCTGTGTCAACTGTTTGCTTCTGCTGTGCCGCCATTTCTTGGCTTTTTCTTTATTTTCCCCCAATCCTTATTTTCCATGTGTCAGCTAAACCTCAGGCCTGAGTCCTTCATCAGCCCTACAGCCACAAAACTCTACTGTCAGGAGCTGTTGCCTCTCCCTGCTGCACACTGTTCACCCCTCATATATCCAAGCCCAGCTTGAAGCCCTCTCAACAGCTGCCAGGTGATGTGAAAGCAGTGGTCATCCTTTCTGGGCTTGAGTCAGCCAGTGCAAGCCAGGCCTGACGCAAACTGTTGGGGAAGGAGAAGAGGCTCTGAGGTGCTTTGCAGCACAGCACAACCCTCAGGAGAGGCTGCACCAGGGGCAGAAGCTTGCAGGAGGCATTTTTTAACAGCCGCCTCTGCTACACGGGAGGGAACTGCTTCTAGCACAGCCCTGACCATCCAGGCCACCCTGTCTTCTCAAGCCTGCTTCTTTACCTCACGCAAGCCCAGAAGCCCCCTGCACCCCCAGCTAGTGTGGGAGGTAATTCTGTGACATTTAGGGATTTTCTGCACCAAAAAATCTCATAGTTAGGTGGTTAAACCAAGATTTGGGCTCATCGTTAATTTTCAGAGGAAATATCCTGTCCATGATACCACATAGTTCTCACCAACCCAGTGCAATGGAGCACAATGGAATATCATATATGGACCTTCCTTTTCAAAGAAGATGGACCGAGAGTGAGCGGAAATGGAAGGCCAAATTGTGCTTGCCCTTGCATACCTCTGAATTACATTTGGAATAAGTTGAATTTTGGTAAACAAAGTTTCAGTTATATATCAGTAAGCAAAGCATAACTTGTGTCATTCGAGCTACCATACAAATAGACCCACCAAGAAGTTCTCATTATCATTAGTACTTGCGGCACAGTTAATCACGGTGAGATTCATCTCTTAACTTCAGGCATTTGTTGTGGCCGTCTAGGCTTCTAGAGTTAATGAACAGAACCAGAGACTTCCAGGATGTATCTCATCTCCATCATAATGCGGACACCTCCATTAGACCAGGCAACTCATGCTTTTTGTTTCTGGATATCATGGGAGTTGAGATAGCTTGCTCAGAATTAAGTGTCTATGTCTTTGCTGTAGATGCCTACAGTTAAATGAGGTAAATCCTGCTCTGGTTGCCTCTGAGTTTGTAAAGCAGTACTCTGATCAGCTTTGTATCTGTGGAGTTATAATTAAATGTTTAATGTATCATAGGCTGATATTCCTGGCTCCTTGGGGACTTATGAATTTCAGGTTCTACCCAAGGCATTTCATATCTGCCCTGTCTAATGCCCATCTCAAGAAAAAAATCTGAATTGCCAGGATCAACTACTTCATAATAATTTGTGTAGGAGAAAGTATTTCTAGATTAATGCCACTATTAGGCTGGTGTTGCTTTCTCCTAACTCTTGTCATACAACACAATTACTATTGTTTTGGCAATATCTTCCCTGAAACTTGAACCAACAAAGTACCCAGCCCTTGAACAGAGCCTAATATCTGTCTGCCATCTCGTCACAGCTGCTGCTGCTGGATATTGATTATTAGCTAATTAGCCAATTGACATCCTCCCAGTTTTATTGTTTTGTTAAGGAGTTTATCATGAGATCTGTAAGACAATCCAAAAAGACTTCATTAGCATAGCACTAATAATTGAACGCTTCAAATGAATAATAAAATACAAGACAAGTTTCTTACCACACATTCTTCCTACTTCCCTCCTGGGGTGACACAGCACAGTGGATGATGCCTCACAAATCTGTTTCCCTTCTTCACCCCAGAGATTGTATCTGATTGTATCTAATTTTGATAAAGAAAACATTGCTAGAAATAAGGCTAGAAATTAGAAGAAACATCCTTGCTTACTGGTACTCTGAGAGTCAATCCAAACCAGTCCTTCAGTAGTCTTGAAAGGTGTCAGTCAGAAGAGTTAACGTTCTTGCAGAACTATTGTGCAAGTACATCTTCTTTGTCTCCAGTGTGCTGCTGGCTCATCTTTAAGTGGATTTTCTTGATCAGGATGGCACCAGCTGGCCTATAAATCAACCTTCTTCCTTCCTTAAAATAATTAAATGTATTTCACAGACATTAGATTTGAGATGTATCTCATTAGTTTTGAGATATTCAAAACACAACTGGACTAGGCGCTGACCACCCTGGTCTAGATTTGAAGTTAGCCCTGCTTGAAACAGAGGGTTGGCCAAGATGACCTCCACAGGTCCTTTTTAAAGTAAATTTTACTATGAGTCTTTAGGGCCAAGAGTCATTTTATAACTTTACAACACATAGGCAAATGTGAAGTCCTGCATCTGCAACAGACTAATTCCAACGTTAGCAGCAATGAGCGGCTTTTAAAAGTACGTGTCCTGGTGAACAAAAGCTGAACACATGCCAGCAGTGCATCCTTGCAGGGATGAAGGTTAACTACATAGCAACCAAGGAAGTAGAAATCAGGTCAAGGAAATTGCCTCTTACCCTCTGTTCACCACATCGAGACTACTGTGTCCTGTTTTGGGTTCCCCAGTTGTCGTAGGTGAAAAAATAGCTTATGTTGTGAATGCTAACAGGCATCAGATAATTGGTTGCATGTGTGTGGGCTGGTGAACATCTGAAATTGAACTTTTAAACTCAAGCTCAATTCTGCTACGTTCTAGCTGAAACCAATAAAGGGATGATCATAAATTTAGATAGCACATGAGTGAACAAAAGTGGCCTGATCCTGAATCCTATGAACAAGATGAAGATCTTGATTGAAGGAAAGATCCTAGAAGTGGGGGAAAATCCTGCAGATCCAATTGCTGAGTGGAGACGAATGCTGGGGGATGTCCAGGGACCTTGACCAGCAGCCCCCCAGATTGGCACATGCAAGGAGCTGCATAGCAGGAGTTGACCTTCCTGGACCAGCAGTGACCTCCCTGCTGGGAAGCAAAGTTGAGACCTAGGGATTGTAGCATTGGGTTGGGGGGAACAAGGGAGTGATGGAGTATGTGAAATAATCAAGAAGATTAAGAGCTCTACTGTTGTTGGTTATTAAATAAACCCCAGCTGAAAGAGCTTCATTTGCAGAAGAGAAGGATGGAGGGATCTGATTGCTGCTTCTCACTACCTATTGGCAGATTATAGCGAAGAGGGAGCCAGACTCTCCTCAAAAGTGCACAGCAGATGAGAAGCAACAGTCACAGATGGTGAAAAGTCAAATTTGACTTAGATAAAGGAAAAAATCTTCCCCTGAGAATAGTTCAGAACTGAATAAGGTCGTCCAGAGAGCTGTGGAAGAAGTATTCAAAGTTCAACTGGACAAGGCCCTGAGCAACCCAGTCTAGCTCTGAGTTGCATCTCTGAAGCTCACCCTACTTCGACAGGTGGTTGGACCAGGTGACCTCTAAAGGTCCATTCCAACCCAAATTACTCTGTGATTCCGTAGTAGTTTAAGTGTACAACCATCACACATAATGTTATAAATAACATATCAATAACAAAATGAGACATAAAGCCTATGAGACATAAAATGTTATCAATAGGCTTAAAACAGAAACCACAGCATACACAGAATTTCCATTCCCTATAATCGATGTCAGTATAACACATTGGAGGAAAGCCTGTGTATCAGACCTCAGCACACACAAGATGCTTCTCCACATCTTCTCTCCAACCCCATCTCAGCAGGGCACACTTCTTGTATATGCTACACAGAGCCATGGCATGTTTGCAAAGACTCCCTCCTTATCCCTGAGAAGGGATAGTCTTACACAAATAGTATTATGCAATTTCATATTAAGTTACCCTCCAGGGTTGGGATTGACCATCTTCCAGATCTGTATAAGACAACTTCACTTGTTTGATTCAGTATTCAATACAAACAACACTATCTTTGTGAAACAACCTCATCCAGGTGTTACTAAGTTCAGTTCGTAGATCAACAAACCTGAATCCACCCACTCAGAGCACAACAGGGCACAAACTTTTTGAGACCCACCAAGAAATCTTTTTAAGTTTTTACTTTGATTTATTTCTTCGGGCCAAACAGAATAAAATAAGCAATGCACTTTGAGCAACCTTGAGCTAGAAGGGTTGAAATAATTTTCAGAACTCTCAGGGTACAAATGAAGCACCACCCTGCCAGCAAGCTCTTTTTCTCTAAACCAAGACAAAATTGGATTACAAGCTTCCCTACACAATGAGACAAAGGCATAAAGGTGTATCATGAAAAAGGTGATGCAAGATATGCAGTCCTATGCAAGTAAAAGTCAATGTTACATAATTTTGTTGGTACAGCCACTGGTTATTGTAGAACATCTCCTTACTAGGTACCCACTGGCATGACTGGCTTAACCACTGGCTCATATGCAGCACACAAAGCAAAAAAAGACCATAAAAGCTAAAACCGCTTCTATTATACATGGTTGCCAATGTTTTAATGCTAATAGAGATGTGTCTACTCATGCCAAGGGTGAATCTGGCCCAAAGTTTTCTTCAATAGTGAGTCATTTCTATCTATCGATAATTGTTACATGTGGGCAAATATAGATCAAGTTATTCTCCCAAATGATTTTAATATGGTAGCAGTTGTTCAGTCTACAGGAAGTACTATATATTTATTTGGCCTGGAGGCTTTAAATGTCTTCTTTCCAAAGCAAGAGACACAGGAAATGAGGTCTTCTGAATACAGACAGTGAAGATTTGATTCTCTCCTCTGGATTAAAAGTCTTTTTTTTCAATGACTACACCTAAAGGCAGTAAGTCTGTAAGCCATAGGTAGGTCCATATTAAAAAAAAAAAAAACCAAACATATACAAGCATCAAATAATTTAAGCAAAACTTAGAATATAAATATACCCCTCACACTAACAAAAGGGGGAGGTTTCAAAAGCAGAGTAATTCTTTGCCCAACTCCTCTTGAAAGTGAAACAGATTTTTCCCAGGCCAACTGTTGCTCCTTCGTAAGCCTTCTGATTAGACAGTAATGTAGCTGAGAGAGAAACAGACATAATTCAAATTTCTGATAAAGATATGCCAATAGATAAGTCTTAGAGTCCCCAGATCACTGCTGGCATAAATGTCCATGATGATTTTAGTCTCAGTAGAACTGTACTCCCCTGCTTAAACTCTGCTTAACTAATTAAGCCAGATTGTGTGTCAGCAGCATAAATCAAAGCACTCCTTGTGATGTCAACATGATGCCTGGACAAGACTGGCATAAAAGCAAGCTGCTTCTTCCTCTGGAGAGAGCCTTCAACACAGAAAAGAACTGTACCCAGTGCAAAAGCAAAAAGCTGACTGAACTAAAACGTGTGAGCAATGAGCCCCAATCTTCTCTGGATAAAAGATCATTTTGAATGACATCATCACAGTTTCAATTCAATATCAACAAGGTAAACATCCTCCAAAACAGAAAGGTTTCCAGAAACGACTTCACATTGTCCGTGTGTATATCTTCCAATCCTGAATGTCTTGCATCAGGCTAAGATGCCACCTTGGTGTTATCAATCACTCAGAATCAGTGAACACAGACATGTGTATGCACGTGTGGAGTAATCCCATGCTCTCTCATCACATGAGCCTATTACAAAAAGACAGACATACTCTTAAATGGCCCTGCTGCTGGAGAGACTCACTGATGTTTTCCACTCTGTTTTTTAAGAGCTATTTGTAAAAGGTAGTTTTTTCTCCCCAGAAAACTGAAATTGCACCCTGATTTAGATGGCTAGTTCACAATTATGCTTCTTAGGGAAAACGTAGAGTAAATAATACAGGAACTGAACTGGTAAAGCACTGGTTTTAAATTTTTTTTCATAATTTATAGAAAAATGGACAAGAAATAAACTGTCTTTGAAGGCATCCTTACTTTTACTAAGACATCTGGCACCTTTATTATTTTCTATTTGAATTACATATTCTGCTATTACAATTCTGCTATTTGAATTTACAGGCAAGTTACTGACTCAAGGTGCAGGGCCCTGACTGAGGTCAAGGTACTTTAAGATTCTCAAAGGCACCTAACTAAATCAATTAGCTCTAAGCAGTCTTTTAGCAATCATCATAGGCTTGAAGCACCTTTGAAATCTTCAGCTAGAACTTGGGCAGTTTGAAATCTGAACCTTTTTGTCTTTCACTGGCTTTTAGACTCTTGGATGCTTGGAACACTTTTGAAGACCAATCTTACTGATGGGACTGATGCCCTTAAACACTCAAAGGGCAACAGAGCATTGGGCTCTATAGAAATGCATCCTTTATTTTCTCTGTACCACAGTTCCCTACCTGTAAACTGAGGGTGGCAGCAGGTTAAGCTTATCCCCACAGACTGGGATGACCATACCTACAGTAATGATTATTAGACACAGAGGTTATACAGGGATGGTGGGCTTGACCAAGACAAAACACCTCCTGATTCGTCCTGATGCTTTCAGTCCAAGGCAAAAAGCTCTGACCTAACCCTGAAAGTGAATGGGCAAGACTGTCTGCTGTCTGACACTGCATCTCACCCCTTCTCCTTGCTTCAAAAGTAGTCACAGTCCAGCAGCCCCGCATAGAGCAACAGTCTCCGTAGACCCCAGTGAAATTACTGGTGCTACTCTAGTACACGAAGGGTGGTGGATTAGCGTCCTAGACCACATGTTATTTAAGCTATTTTCTTTTCTCATCTTCAGCAGGGTTACCTGAGAAGCAAGATCAGATGCAGACCACGAACATCCCTAGTTCAGCTTCTGCAAGGCAGAGAAGTTATGGTGCAGGAGAGGTACAGGGGAAACAGCCTCCCAGACCAACAAGAGAAGCTACAGGCAGGGCATATGCCAAGAAACGTTGTCTTCTTTCCCAGTCTCCAGAAGCCTTCCCTGGAAGGCAATGAAGACTAACGTGTTCTGTGGATGGCAATGTGACTTTGAAAGCAGGATGTCAATTCCTCCCTCTTCCTGTTAAATAAAGACATTTTCAGAAGTCAAAGTCATAGAGCTTCCAGTCTCCTTTACATGCTTATCCTGCACGCAGGATGGCCAGGCATATGATATTTACCTCCCTTTATTTCTTCCCATCTAGTTGGCCTGTCATTCAAGGGAGTGATTAGTTCAGCAAAAGAAAGAAGGGCAGTCCAATCTGTCTGAAGAGAGGTGATGGAAAAATGTAGTCTTTGCTGACAAGAGCAGCAGGACAAGGGTCACATATTGGTAGAAGTGATGAAAGGTTCTGCAGGTCTATTCAGTCTGGCCGTTGCTATGGGAGTGAAGAGATTTGCTGGACCTGAAGCAGGGAGAGGACACAAATGCTGTTTTGCTCCATATCAGTTGCAGATTCTGGTCACTTGTGTAAGCTAACACTCTCACAACTTCTTTTGGGCTCATTACAACTCTTCTTATATTACAGCTTGGCAGCACAGTTCTGCCTGTCTTTCAACATGGAAAACACACTGCCCTCTGGCCCTAACATAGGCACATGGTTCCAAAGGACAGATTTTAATCTTTGAATTTGCATCAGTGGTACCATCAGCTCCACTCAGGTTTCTCATCTGTGTGGAAGAGAAAGACAACCATCCTTCATATGTATACTAGCCCGTAACCTCAGGAGTGCTCACCCCTTCTGAACCAACACAGTCTGAGCATCCATTTCTGCTGATGAGAAAGTATCTTAGCACCACTGTTCTCAACAGGGCTTGTGCTGGGTCACCTCCAGCCATGTACTGCGTCACCTCCGGCCATGTACTGCGGTGCTGGAAGTTTTCCACTGAATAATAATAATGAATAATATTAATAATAATGGATAATAATAATGGGTATATTAGGCAGGGAATAAGTACTTTATTCTCTCTACTCAAATGAAATAAACAGGTTGTAACTATATAAAACAGGTGAGTTCCTGGTGCTGTTTAACTCTCTTCTAAAAGTTTGCTCCTACTGCAATTAGCTAGACTTTGGCTCTTGTTTTCAGGGTAACAGCATGAGAATCATTCCCCAGAGCATTGCTCCAGAAATTAATTCTATTTCAATGGTGATGATAGTTTTTATGATAGCTAAGCAAACAACATGCTGAAGTACAGCCCATGCTCTGTAATATTGTGAATACCATGTTATGTTTAATCAGTGGTAATTAAGTGAAGACAGTAAAGACATAAGCTCTGCCCCTCTATTCAGCTCTTGTGAGGCACTCTGGAGTACTACATCCAGTTTTGAGCCTCCGGGACAAGACAGACAGCCACTACTGTAAGGGTATAGGGAAGGTGAGAGCCTCTGCTTCATTAGTGTCAATGAATGTCTAGTCAAGGACCCTTTCAATGCAAAGGGCATATTAAACAAAGGAGGAAGTAATAAAACAAGAACATGCAGACACACAAACCAGGGGCACAAGAGAGAGAGGCACTGGCAAAGATCAAAAGTCTTCAGCCACTAATTGATGGGCCATCAAGAAACTCCAGGCACAGCTTTGGAGAGGGCCAGCCTGGGCATTTAACTGATAAGAAGGGGGAAATAAGAGGACCAGGAGGATTCTGGATATTTGAAGTGAGCCTGTGGGACTGTGCAAAACCTAAGGAACATTTTGTGGAAGGGAGATCAGGGCAAAACAGAGTGGGGAAAAATGGACAGAAAGAGGTATAAAAAGGGGCCAGTCACATGTAAACTGTGACTGGTCAGTGCATTTGTCTGACCAAGCCCTGCAACCAACCACTACAGCCTGTCCTACCTTATTATTAAAGCCTTTAAGTGTCTTTCTGTACAATCTCACAGTCTGTTCCATGTGTGTGAATGCTGTAAGGACAGGGTGCCAGCAACTGGGGACACTGGCACAAGAGGACACAGGACTAGCAACTGAAGTGAAATGGGGCTTCGGGCACCCTGAGGCTGTGGTGCCAGCTGCTGGTGTGGGTGAGGGTCTCAGCCCAGCCATTGGGACAGGACTGGTGTGTCCTGGGCACAGCTGCTGGTGGGACTGGGGTGAGAGGGGGGCTCAGCACTGGCAGCTATAACAGGACTGTGGATCACAGCCTGTATGTTTGAGCAAGGTTGGACTAGAAGCTTCCAGACATCTCTTCCCACCTAAATCTTTCTATGATTTATCTTACACAACCAGACTCGAAGCTGCACTGGCATAAGCCACAGTAGTAACTGTGTTTCTCAGCTTCTGACAGGTCAATGAGAATATAGCCTTTGAGCAAGAACAGCTAGCTTGTCATTATGAACTTCATAAAAGCTATTCCAGGTAAGTACAGGGTGTGCCTACACTGCCCATTTCACATATCCCTGCTTTGCTTCGGAGTCCTCATCCCCCTTCTTGTACCCCAGTCAGCCTCTCTGCAGTTCACTCCCAAACTTCACACAGGAGCACAATCATTTGCTTCATGAACATGACAAAGAAAATATAGTTCACTCTGGTGCACACCCCTGAAGTTGGATACTAGCTGAAATAAATGCAACTCCCTCGCCCTGGTATGGTTATAATAATATTCATTAAAACTAAGACATTTGGGGCTATTTTTTTTCCCCTGCTCTGAACAATTCCAAGTTTCAGTCACCCAGAAGATTTTGGATTTTTGTGCCATCTGTAAAGCACTTTCAGCTTTAAAAAAATCTGGGAATAATAGACATAACATATTTTAACATTACCTGTAACACTGCTACAAAAAATTGTTTTGAAGTTTACTTCCCCTTTTCATACGCATATACTTAATAACAACAGACCAATAAGCAAAATGAACCATGTTTCTACATCTAGTATTTTGGAAAGACAGGTAGGGCGAGATGTTTTCTAACCTCAGACTGATTTTTTTTTTCCAGACAAAAGCTCAAGTATTCTGTTTTGGCAAATTTCCCATCAAAAATTTTATTTTTCTAATGCCCTCAAATGACAGTTGCCGAGGCAACTCCAAACAAGTTTAGATGCATAAATACAACTTAAAACATTTTGTAAGGACCATACTTAAGGATAAAATAGAAGACCTTTTGGGTTAACCCAAGGCAGTAAGTGGGAGATGTTTTCTATAAGAACTTTTCTCCTCTCAGATGGATTGTAGCAATGTATATATTTTTATAGAGAGATATAAATACATACACACTGGAGTGGCATTTAAGAAAAAACAACTGACAATATAAAGCAAAGGTAGTATCACATTCTAAACTTTTTCTGAGTCCTTGTTACAAGGCAAATCATCTTTCCTGAGCAGTACTGCGGCATCAGTGGGAAAGGTACCAAGGTTCTCCTCTGAACACATTACAGCAGAAGTGGTTTAGCTGCAGACACACAGATGGAAACCATCTATTCCTGGGTCTCTCTTGAATGACTAATGCAGTTCTGAAGCCCTTCAGGCCTCAAAGAGGTAGCAGTACATAATATTTTACTTCATGCACTGCTATCTTTGGAGAACAGTTTTACTCAGCATGAGTAAAAGTGGTAGAATACACCCTTAATGAAAGCTATTTCTCTCCAGATGCCCATCTGACCCCTCTCAAATTTATCCCTTGTAGAGTCATATTCCAGCCTGCAAGCAACACAACCCTTTTCCTACCCAGCATGATTCTGCTGCTGAAGAAGACTTCTTCAGCTTTACACTGAAGGAAATGAACCCAAGTTGAATACCATTTAGCTGAGAAAAAAATATACATGCACAGATATGTGCTTTATCTAGGCATAACATCAAATATAGTAAAGTCTTGATTTCACATGGGAAGCAGATAAGGAAGCAATACCCAGAAAGGGTTTAAACACAGAGACTTTAATAAATTCCCCAATTCTCCATTAGCATTGTGTAATTCTGGCCAGATAAACAGGTGCAGAAGTTCTTGAAAAAAAGTATCAGTAAGATGCTCCAAGCTTGCAACCACCATGTTGGTACATCCAGCAGCATCTGGATACTAAAAAACATAGAGAGACTATGGAAAAGACCTCTGGAGGTATCCAGTGCAATCATCTGCTCCAAATAGGGGCAGCTCAAAACATAGAATAGATTGCTGTGCTTGTCCAGTTGAGTTCTGAATGCCTGCAAGGATGTACATTATACCACCTTGAAACTGTAGAGCAACTCTGCCCCTCCACAGGAGGAAATGGAAGGACTTTGGGAACTAGCCTCTGCATGGAGGTGGGAACTGACTATGCTTCTGCACCCAACTCCCACGCCCAGTCTTGGTCACTCACTAAATTGAAGACAAAATACTTATCATAAGGAACAAGCGTGCTGGCTGATTGCTTATATTTGATCCATGTGTTCAGTCTGGATTTTCTAATCACCATCTAACTCCTAGCCTTATTTTGCATTTTTTTCATGAAACAAAATAAGGCCAATGCCTTTATTTATCTAAATGTTTGTTGCCATGATTTTCTGCACCGAGATCCTGTGGAGATAACAAGAAACCTTCACAGGCAATCATATACTAATGTCACCATCAGCAACCACATTGGAAAACAAAACTTCTTCCAATAAGTCAATGCAATAAACAGTGATCAAATTCTGCTCCGTGCAGGCCGTGAAGACTTGCTTGTACTCCTTAATGATTTTTACAAGACAGCTGCTTAAATCTATGGGAACTGTGCTGCCCTATTTCTAAAGAAAGAAATCAAATAACTGTGGGTATTCAACTAAACAATCAGGAAAGTCAATTCCCTCTCTTCCCAGGGACAAGTGCACAGCCATATAATCTACAAAACAGACAAATCTAATTTCTAGGTTGCTTGAATTTTAACGGTATGGACCCAAATCCAGCAGCAAGCAGGCTCAGGCAATGAGTGCTGTTTTATGATGGAACAATGTCCATGCTTTGTTGCAATTAAGCTAGATCAAGATCTCTGTATTTCAGACTCGTTTCAGATGAGGCTGTTCTGCAGAAAAAGAAGAAACCTGCTTGCTAGTGAAAAAGCACACTCCAGAAGCTGCCCACCCAATTCTCCTTGCAAGTACAGTAGTGCATGGCAAAAGTCAGTCCACCACAACTTCCAGAGTTACACTGATCTGCAAATGAAGTGAGTCACATTCCCTTCATGATTCTCTCTTGCTCTGTCCTTTAGAAATCCAGCATCCTCTGAATCCTGGGAAGGGAGAAGGTTGAACCTCATGATGGAACAATATCCCATTTTGGCCTCAATTACCACTGTTTAAATACAAAGTTTATATATTATGAAGGCATGTTTTCCACAGCTATCATGGCTGTGATGAAACAATAAGTTTATACTACCTGCAATTATGGTCCATTCTTTTCAGATTTTTTTTCCAATAGGCAAAGTATCCTATTAGAATCTCACCTATATAGCTGCCAGTGTGTCTATGGTAAGTCACTAACCTTTTTCCAGCTTACTCAATTTTTAAAATTTTTTTGTACTGTTTACCAGTATATTCCACAATTCCACTGCCAGTTTCCTCCAGTGAAATGAGTAACTGTCTCTCCATGATGCCATTGGCATTCCCTGGCATGCACTAGTCTAGGGAGCCTAGTGGCATGCAAATATTTCTTGCATTAAGAAAAATGAGATGTCAGAAAGCTAAATTCCCTAGAACTATCTCCACAGATTCAGCTCAGCATTTTATATTTCGGAGGGAAATACTCTAAAATCCAATTTCACCTTTTACAAAGATTTCTATGCAATATTGATATGCATAATGGATTTTCCTAGTATTCCTTCCAGTTCTTATCTTTTCTTCCACTGCACTTGTTCTTTATATGGTTATTGCTTAATGTGGAGAGACTTTTTCCATATAGTGCCTAACAAATACCGTTTTGATTCCCAAAGGCCTTTTGGTAATATGGTAACATAAACAATAAAGACAAAATTTCCCTGNGAGACAGAATACAGTAATGACAGAATTTAAAACAAAAAGATAGATGATGCAGACATTTGTCATGCAGTCCTTCTGTATGCTTGTTACACATCCTCATCCTACCTTTCTTGTTCCCAGTGTAACTCATTTGGTTTGAAATACTTCCATTCTGCTGGGAATCTGTAGCACAAATCTGGGTTGTTTTTAGAACAAACTATGCTCTGTTCATTTTAAAATAAGGTTTTCTGTCCCACAAGACCTTAAAACCCATGGGCCCATCTCCACTGTCTGCAGTTTATGGTAAAACTTAATTTCTTCACCCCACTGTCTCTTCCAGCCTGACTTTAGTAGCATTCCCATTCTGTTGCTGCAGTATTTTTCCTGGGTTCTCTCAAAAATTCCTTCCCCACCATCACACACATACCTCTGCAGTACTTCCACATCCATGTTCCTCAAGCATTCTCTTTGTATTTCACAGCATCTCCCAGTCACACCAGCATTCCCCAGTGTTCCCTCAGTCAACCTTCTCTGGAGACAACACAACCCTCACTGCCAGAGACTGAGCTCCTCTCAACCATTCCTTCTTGTCTCCTTGCCAGAGAAAGAGGAAAAGAGAAGAGAGAGTCTGTGTAAGGACCAAAAGTAAGCTGAGCACATTACAGTCTGAAAGAGTTAGTGGTTCCATTTCCAAAACTAACAGTGTCTCTCCAAACAGTTTTTGTTGACTTTTTGTTGAGGGTTTTTTTGCAAATACTACATACATAAGAGATTGATCTTAGTCTCCATCAATGGGCAGAAGGCCCCATCCAACAAAGCTGTATTGAACTCTCCAACATTTCCACACTAAACAAGTTCCTCTCAGTTCCTTCTCCAAGAGATGAAGTCAGTGCTATTGGACAGGTTGATTACAAGAAAAGGCTGGAAGACCAGTTTTGCTCATGCTTTGATTTTGTCTCAGCGTTCTGCATTGAAGCAACTCATCTGCTCAGGTCTTGCAGGTGTCACAGGGGGGCAGGCAGGCTAGTGTGACTCACCTTAACTCAGCTACCCTCCTCCCAAACTCCTGAGGATCATGAAGAATTGAAAACAAAAATAAATCCCTCACCTTTGCTATTCAGAAATTCAGAATTTTAGATCAGTGAATATGGGAACCACTATAATTTAGCTTACATGTTCACTCTTGCTGGTTTTGCTGGTATTAATGTTGGCTAGACTGTGTCCTCTGAGGGCTAAACCCAATTGTTCTCTCCTCAGTTTCCGTTCAGTTGTTGCTTAGGTAGTGAAGACTCACACTGACTTTTGTTTAAACACATCTGTAACTAGCCAAAACACCGGTCAGTGAAGAATCAAACAGTCTCCATCAAGATTCAAGAGCCACTTCCAACAATACTGCTTGCCTCCTAATTTCTCTCTGGGGAAGTTTATATAATTTGTAGCCCAGCATACCCTGGGTTTTTTTTGTCACCATAAGCCATTGTAAATCTAAATCTGAATCTCCCAATACACCCCGACATACTTATCTTGAGAGCATTCATACTGTCATTGTCAGTGCATGCTATGCGTCTTTAATTTTTATTTTTTTTAAAAACCAGCTAATTCAGGAGATCTCTAAAACTTATGATAGGAATATCCTGATAATTGTTAGATACATTTAGTTTACAGCAATACTATTGGCTGGACTATAATTGTACTCCTGTGCATTTCCACCTCTACTTTTAGCAATGCTTTTGAGTTTTCTTGTCTAAGAAAGAGATTTCACTACTTTGTGTTGGAAATGTAGGAGTACACAGCCTGTCAAGAAGAAGGATATGTAAAGTGTAGCATCACTCCCAAAAGTTCAGCATTCTAGTGCTGAGGGACCCAAAAATGGGTGGGGGGAGGACCTACATGCTTTTAAAGGATCAGAGAGAACACAGTACATTTTTCTGCTAATGGCAAGCACTTATTCATAGTATTTAGAGCATAAACAGGATTTAAAGTGTAGCCAATAGCTGTTTTAGAAGCACTGCTAAAATCAGTTATGTTCATGGTGTAAAACAGACCAGAGGGAGGATGCTAATCAGTCTATAGGCAAAATTAACATATAAGGATGCCTACCTTAAACCCTGGTACAGTACCTGAGTGCACAGCCTGACCTTCCAGGGAGCTGTGCATCTGATGGTGACATTTAAGTTGATAGGACTCATGATTTTCAGGATCAGCGTGTAAGAGTGACACCACCAGGGTGCTTTAGTTCAGAATACTGAGAATTATATGGAGGAGTCCTTGCCATTTCCCAGCCCTTGCTTTCACTTCAGAGGGAAGCTTTGATCAAAGGATCATAGCAAAAA
>VYZW01055232.1:8257-30940 GCA_013401315.1 Balaeniceps rex
TGTTGCTAGTCTCTACGTAGTATTCCTGCCTATACTCCCCACGATATCACACAAGGAACTAAATACAGGTGGAACAGTAAGTTTCTGCTGGGAGCCCTTCGGCTGGATTAGAACAGAAACATTCTGACTTTGAGTGAGAGAACTTAAAATATCACAAAGCTTCATATATATGAAAAATAGGGTTAAGTCATAAACTGGAGCAAAAGCACTGACTAGCTTATTTAATTTTGGTCATAAATTAATAGTGTTGGGAAAGGATGTAGGAGACTTGGTGCACTTCTTGTTTCAGAAGAAATATGGTGCAGGGCAAACAAACTCTGTTAACAGAACAGACTTGTTGATACAGGGAAATGAAATGGAAACCAAAATCTTTCTGGTGAAAAAAACCCTTTAATAGGTGGCCTGGCTCAAGTGTCAGTATCAAATTTGAAAATTTCCGCAACAACTAAAGACATCACAGATAAGCCTACAAGTCCCTGATTTAAGTTGCAGTGATCTGAATGACCGCAAAAAGATGAGAGCACCAGCCAACTGACAGGCAGGGCATCAAAAGCATCTTTTTCTGTCCTGGCACTCCCTCTGCTATCAACTGCCGTGCGTCTTAAGCATGTGTTTTAAGTTAAGCACACTTTTACAAGATTTTCTGAATTACGGGCCTGGAATGAATAAATTTGCAGCAAAAATGACTAGAGCAGATTCAGAAAGCTGGCACCAATCTATCTGCACTCCAATTGTACCCCTCTTTCTCTTTGCCTTCCCTTTGTTGCTTACAACCATCTGCAGCCGAACCCTACCGTACTTTTAATATGCTTTTGAGTTTTCAAACCTTCCCTGCCAGTAGCTTCCAACATCATGCAGTTTGGCAGTGTAGTGTCCTGATGGCTAAGGAGGAAAAGCATAGCTTCCCAATTGCTAACAAGCCCCCTAACACTGTGCACAAGACTCAAACTGAGCAAACTTGTTGGAGGAACAAATATGTCAGCAACAAGTGTTAATTAAAACCTTTAGCAGCATAAGTCAACCCTGAACAGTTACGAGAAATCAACGGTAGGCATATGAAGGGAGTGGCACAGTCTATTCAGGTAGGTTACAGCTTTAAAAAAGAAAAAAAAAAAAAAAAGCCCTAGTATAGAGTATTCCTATTCTTGATGTTTTATTGCGTTATGACTTTGCCTAGGCATTACTTAGATGGCTGATGTCCTTATATTGCCTGCGAGGCTCTGCTGGGTCCCAGGTCGTCCTTCAGCCCAAAGAGAGACAATGGAAAAGGAACATAACACTTCAATTCTCTTCTTAGCATCCTGGAAGAATACTTACAAGAATGCTTCCTGCTACAAAACTTTTGAGTTATGAAAACTAGAAACAGTGATGAAGGAGCTTTAGGTTTTATGCAGTTGTTCTCTCCTTAATTCAGTGCACAGTGCTGCTGATTACACATGGTATCAATAGAAACAAAAAGGGAATTAGTGTCTGGCAGCGACATAGTTGTACATCTCTGGCACAACTATTCTGAAGTAGCTTTAACTTGTCAGATCTTGAAGCACACCACAGCAAAGAGCGTAGAGGCTGAGAAGGCCCCTTCATCAGTCTTCTCCAACAAGAATGCAAAGAAATTATGCTAATATAGCTGTTAACGACATCTAACACTACTGCTTGCACCACAACAGCTCCTTGCCTTGGTACAGATCCTACACTGGAGGAGAAGGAAGACATGGTGGACCACTGGCAAGGTCCACTGAAGAACGCAGTAGTGCCAATCCTGAAAAAGCATTCAATTTCTTCGTGCCAGGGAGGAAAAGTAGCAGCATAGAGAGTAAAACATGATGGCACCAATGTATACTTATGCAAATTAAAATGGATTATCCCAAAATTAAGGGGGGTGTGACATTTTCACACATTGTCATGGTTGTCTTTATCTCCTCAAGTAATACAGAGTTTTGACATGGTGTGCTCTTCTTCAGTCTGTGGAGCCCTATCTTTTATGACTACAAATCAAATGAGATTGTCAATCTTTTCTATGCCCTGTGACTGCTGGAAGGATATAATGAGAGCAATATTTTGGCTTCCTGCAACTGTCTCTCAAATAGATGGTGATATTGAAATCTGTTCTGAATTTCATATCTCTGCCTTTAGACTCTCCTTCCTCTCTTGATCCTTACCTGGAAAGATGGAGGAGGGGAAAGAGAAAGGGGAAAGGAAAAAACTATGATCTCAGGAACTAATGAATTCCCTCTTTGCATTATGTTTTCTTAAGTGATTGCTGTCTTTTGCCATCTAAATAATCTTCTATCACCTTTTAATTTTTTAAATTAGAACTTAGCTAGTATTTTATAATTTTTAAACTTTCTTAACTGCCTCAAAAAATTCCGCTTGATGTTATGGCAGGATGTGGTATTTTCTTGAGTAGTTTTTCAGCTCAGAGCTAACTCCAGATCTACAATCAATTAAGTTGTATCTTTATACACAAAATCTGATACAATTAGATATCGGACCCTTCTCCCAAACTCAGTGAAAACAATGGGACTTTGAACAGCCGTCTTAATGGCAGCAGGGAAGGGTGCTGCTGGTTTTAGAACTCTTTCCTATGAGGATTTCCACATGAACGTTGTGTTAATTGTGATTCTTCTCCTGTGAATCTGGCATTAAGTCATGGCACAATAAGAAAAATGAAATTTACTTTCTTAACAACACCACAGTCTAGAGACAGTCAATAGTTAAGCAAGACATAAGTATTTTTGATGTGTGTTTCTCAAATTCAGGACATATTCCTTTTTAAGGCTTGCTCACTCAGTGTGACAGCGTGCTTTAAAAAAGACTGCAATATGAAGTTCAGTGTTCACTGTACCACACTAATTCTCACAAAATATTGCTCAGTGGCCCTAAAATAGTTCACTTAAATCACAGGCTGAAATGCATTATTTTGTCTTCAAGGAGAAAATAACTGATTCAATTAAAACAAAGAAACATTTATTCCTTCTTATCTTTCTTATACTATTTCCAGTATTCTCTACACTACTAATAGGAACTATATGCACCATTTAAATGCTGGAGGAAATTATCTATTTGTCAGTAGAGTCTGCACAGATAACTGAAGTCTGTATTTTCTTCTCAGACCATGACTGTGATGTCTTAATTGATCATTGTGAGGAGCTGCTGTTTAATTAAAGTTGTATGCGAAGGATCTAAATCAGTGAATTTGTATCTCTGTTTTAGAATAAATAGCTATTAACTGCCTTTAGTCTAGTTTACTGAACACCTTGTTTATCTTGTTTACTGCAGGAACATTTAATAAGATCATAGTGGCATATGTTAATTTTTTAAGCTTTTTACATGTAATAAAATTCACTGTAGTCTAAAGATTGCATCTGTTCTAGTAAATCAAGGTTATAAAATAGCTTTTCTTTTCTACAGTGAATGCTTTGACAAGAAAAGCACACTAGATAAGAAGCTTTATTGTGAAGCCCTGATTGTTCAAGGCTTGGAGTAATTGCAGCTTCTGCTGGCATCAGTCAGGATTGCGAGTGTCCAGAACTTCTCAAAAATCAACATCTAAGGCTATTTGAGCCAGCCAGTTACTTAGTTATTCCGTGCTCTTGTTGAAAGAAGAGGGGGTCCTCTTTAAAAACAAAACCAAAAAACAAACAAAAAGACAAAAAAAACCCAAAAAAAACCCCACCAAAAACCAAACTTGAGCTTTGTTCTCACATGGGAAACTCCCTCTGAGATTTGACCTGAAGCAATAGTTCATCAAAAAATTGTGAACGAAAGCACTAGGAAGTGAACTAACACTTGCCATCTGCAGCCTGTTCATCCCGAGTTCCTCAAATCTGATGTTTACATTACTCAGTATCAGCTAAAAAGAGATTATATGGTCCAGTGATAAAAGATTCTGAACTTGTGCAAGACAGCCAGCAAGTCTTGTAACCATGCTGTGTACAGTCAATACTGCTGTTAAGCTGGCGTTTCAAGAGAGAAAGGACAATGAAGCATTGCATCAGAGAATTTTCTTAGGTAAATACATGAAGAGTGATGTGCTGCCACCTCTACATTCTCAGCTATGTCACTGAAATTTCCTGTATAAAGCTGGGCTAAAAAAAAAAAACCCACTGTAATGGTATAGGTCAAGAAAAGGAATATAAATTATGTCTTTAAACAAACCCACAAGAACACCAGAAAAATCTTTAGAATATAGGCTGGCTTAATCTATTACCACATTTTCTACCTCGATAAACTTTCCTACAGTAGACATAGCTAAATGAATTAGTGCAGAATGATCCTTGACCACATTATGCATTCAAGAAAATATTGCAAAACAGGAGTCCACCTCCAGCAGGAATATAGTATCATTCAAATGGCATATCAAAGTAGGAATGTTTTTGTAGTGATCCTTCAGTTATATCCGTATTTTGTTACTGGCTTATTTGTCTGTATAATTTAAATGCATGACTTAAATGTTAATGAAAATTAATTTAGTTTTTAAATTAACAAAGAATCCTACATGTTTGAACTTACTTCTCTACATGGTTTGTCTGCAAGCAGGGTCGGGATGTAAGCACAAACTTTGTATCTATCATTTAGCGCTCCTAAGACTTTCTTTTGACTTAGAGTCCATAGATGGATATGTTGGTATTATAATGATGATAAAATTATTTTCCAGAATAATAAAATAAGATAAATTACAATTATGTCACCTAGCATACATAATCCTTACAACAGTATAAATTGTATTTCAGTTTTTTGAGTAGCCGATTGTATGAAATTGCTCATAGTAAGTGACTACCTACAACACTGTAGGGTAAAATATTATTTAAATTAAGTCATTTATGTTCATTTTATTATCATTTTGAAGCATACAGATGTTCAATACTATTTGATAAACAAGTTTAAAACCTGAAAAGCTTACCAAACATGCTAACTCTACTACTAACTATTTATACCTACCTGGACAAAAACCATTTGTATTTATCACCTTTTGTTTCTCTCCACATACTGTATGTGTAACACAATACCATAAAAGACATCTTTTCTTGCATATTAGTATAGCTTCTGCCATGCAATGGGACACTGTCTTATCTGATGAAGTCTGTATTAGGGGAAAAAAAATGCTACTTAGTATTGATGGTTCTTTCTCCTCACAAAAAGCATAATAATGTTTATATCTTTGTCTATATGTCGGACATGTTGTGTACTTTCTTTGTTGCATATTTCACAAAGGTCAAAATAATTAATTAGCAGAAAATAATATAGAGGAATTAAAACTGAGATTGCATATGCCTTCCTTTCATTAGTCACTTCTGCTTCCAGAAATCAAATGGCAGAAACATACATTCCTCTTTCAGTCAAGATTGCCCCTTTGGGAGTGAGGCGAGCAGTTCATGTTAGAAGAGTCCTTTGTTCCCTTCACTTAGGGTATCGGAACAGTTGGGCATCAGGGATAAATCATCTACTCTTTGCCTTAATTTAATTTGTATTTCACTCCAGAGCAAGGTGCTCAGAATTGCTCGATAAGACAAATAAATAGAAGAACTTAAAATAGTTACAAATATTAATATCCTCATTGGCTCAGAAGGAAGCAATATAGCAGGTGTATGAAAAGAGCCTGGAATATTTTATTTACTCAGTAATCTGAAAAAGCCTGGAACTAAAGTTCAATCCAAAATTGCATTCAGGGACTGTCTCTTCCAGGCTGATAGTGCCTGACCCAAAACCCAAACCCATTTCTAAGTTTAGAATTCAGTGTAATGGGCAGTGATGATCAACACCCCATTCATTGTCTTACACTGGTTTGATTACTCCTTTTCTCATAAAGAAGCCTTCCAGCTCTTGTATGACCATCTATTCAGATAAACTGACAGTGAACTGGCTCTTAGCCTTTGCTTCCAGCTTGTTGTTGTGCCTTTCCGTGCAATCACATCACATCAAAGTGATGTAGTTATTTGTTTCTTTTTTTTTTTTTTTTTTTTTTTTTTTTATTTAAAANCTGAAGGGGTCATCATGGCTTAGATTCTGACAATCTGAAATTACTGAGTCACCACCAACAGACGTTTGGAATTATTCCTCAAAGTGAAGTTAAACTGGAAACATCATTAGCCATTGTTAAAGGAAAAAAAAATCTAATTGCAATGTTCTATTTATATACTAACGATTCGGCTGTGTCCCCCCAGCACCACCCTCGGTGCCTACACTTCATAAGAAGATTACGCTTCACCCTATGAAGTGAAAATTACCTTCTTGTGGGGAGAAAGCGTTTAATTATGACTCTGCTTCCCCTTGTCTCCATGGTGATCCCATGCAAACAGCCCGCTTTATTAGACCTTATTCCCCCCCCGCCCCACGAAAGTAATAAATCAGCTCTGTGTGAACCCCAGCGGCAGGGTTAACCGCTGCCACGCCGGAGCGCTGCACCCGGGCCCGGGGAGCCCATCGTCCACCGCCCACCGCCGGGCGCCCCGGGGGCCCCGCCGGCTGCCCGGCGCCAGCCGCGCCCCCCGCACGCTCCCCTCGCGGGCGAACGCTGCGATTGCAAAGCTGCGGGACGAGCTCCGCTGTAATCCTGTTTGGAGCTAAGCCGCTGCATCATTTCAGCGCTTGCCGCAGGAAATATGTTCCCAATTCCCTGCCCGGCTGTGGCGGACGGGCGGGCTACAAATTGGCGGATGGTCCCGGCGCGCCCCCGCCCGCCCGAGCGCTGCCGGGGAGAGCGGGGCCGTTACCTGGGTGCTCCCCGGCGCCGGGGCCCGCGGGGTCGGTGAGGATGCTGGGGTCACTCTGCGACCTGCCTCGCGGGAGAAAGCAGCCGGTCCCTTCTTCCGATGCAGCCATGAGGTGGAGGGCGGGAAGCTCAGAGGCGGGGGGAGGAGGAGGCGCTCATGGAGCCGGCGGCGGCCGGGGGACAATGGGGACGGGGGTGCGGCGGCGGCGGCGGGGCGTCAGCCGGGCAGGACCAGCCGCGGCAGCATCTTCTCCGGCGCCGTCGGCAGGCTGCGGCGGGGCGCTCCGCCGGCACCGGGCACTCAGGGGGCAGCTTCGGGCGTCTCAGGGGGGTGGGCCATGCTGCCTGGCGGGCTGGGGAAGAGCTGGGGCGCGGGCCGCCGGCCCGGCCCCCCGCCGCCCCCTCCCGGGACGCCCCCTCCCGGGACGCCCCCCCGAGCGTCGCTCCCGGAGTCGCCTCAAGCCGCCGCGCTGCTGAGCGCATCCGTCGGAAAACATTGGGATTCTCCCATGGTGCCCCGCGAGCGGCCCTGTGACGTCACGGCGGGGGGGGGGGGGGGNCTGCACCTGCACTGCACAAAGGCGGGGGCCGCGCAGGTGCGCGCGGCCGTGGGGTCCCGCCCCCACCGGCAGCACGTGGCCGGGGGCGCGGGGAGGGGCCGCCCCGCCCTCGGGGACATGGACATGGACATGGACATGGACATGGACATGGACATGGACCCCGATCCGGACCGGGACCGGGACCGGGACCGGGACCCCGCCGCCTGCCTCCGCCCGGGGAGGGTGTCTGGGGGCCGGGGGGTGTCTGCTTCCCCTCGCATCAAAAGGCGCCGGTTCCTCCCCGGCGGAGGCGCGGGGGTGGCGGCTGTCCGCTCCGCTCCGCGCGCCGCTGGGGCACCCGCGCAGCTCGGCGGGAGCCTGCGCGGAGCCGGCAGGTCCCCGCTGGGGTGCGACGGGACGCGCCCTGTGTCGCCCCTTAGCCTGGGGGTGGTCTCGGGGTGACCCCGGGGAAACAGGGCGTTTCGACTCGCACTAAATAGCGTGGTTTGGGAATTTGTTTAAATGGAGTAACTGTTTTCACGGCATTTTTCCTTAAACGAAAGGTGACTCCTCCCCATCTCGCGGTGGGTGCCGGCAGGGGGGCTGCTTGTGCGTGCTCGGGGCTCCGGGTAGTAAGACACTACTACGGGAGTTTTGACCTGTAAAAACCAGGGACGCTTTTTAATCGCTCTCCTAGTAAAGTCCTACAGCATGCTCAGTCTGCACTTCTTAGGATCATGCAGGTTCTCCCCCCTTTGATTATAGGGGGGTAGTGGCGAGGAGCGTGCATTAAACACTGCTTTTGTCTTTGTATGGAACTAGCATTAAGGAATCCGCATACCTACAAGTAGATTTCTTAGGCTGACTAGGGAGCAGTGGTTATATGTGAAGCTGACTGAATTCCTGTCATAAGACAGGTATAAGTTTGCCAAATTTTAGGGATGAAACTTTGTGTCAGAAAATTTTCCATTAATGCAGTCATTTGTTCGTGTACACATTTGTTTTCACAGAAATATATGGAAAACATTTGGTGTATCTTATATAAAGCAAATGTGTTTTAGCTGTTTCTGAAATCAGGAGCAAACAAAGCAGTTCTGTGGGGTTGTGTCTTTGTTGTGTTTTGGGGGGTTCTAACCCAAAATTCATCACATCTATCACACTGAGAAGTGTATTTGCCTTTTTTTCTTTAAGCAGGAGTTTCAGAGTTAACCCTGCACACATCTCATTTGGGAGTCACCTTTGGGCTATGTATTCCCTGAGGTCTGGTCAACTTAGTGACCTTTTTAAAAAAAAAAAGTAGTCTGTGGGCCTGCGTTTAATGTAGAGCTTGATAAGAAAATTCTTCAAAAACTCCATTTGAATAAGGTCTGAGTGTGGCTGTTCTGGTAATGTCTGCCCATGGCTGGGGTAAGCTGCTGCATCTGACAGTGAGTTTGAATATTGTCATGAGAACAGAAATTGAACAAAGGGTTTAAAGCAAAATATCAGAGTTTTTCATTCAATGAGCACTATCCCTTCTTGCTGTGCATAAGGTAGATCCTAAGGAAAAAGTAGCATGTGATAGTGTAATCTAAGCTGTATCATAATGCAATGGAATAAATTAAGGTAGCAAAGGCATTCTGTAAGTTGGGAGTTTTTTGTTGGTGGTTTGTTTTTTTTTTTTGAGAGCTTAACATTGCCATCTTGACACATTTTCAGTGTCAGTTTTTGTAATTTCTTCTAAGCCTTGCCAGTCAAAGAGCTCATCATAATTCCAAAAAGACACCTAAATGAATCATTTTTATCATGCTATAAAACATTCCCAAGGAAACAAACAAATAAATTCAAACCACTTGTTTAAGGGATGCTTTAAAGAGATCAGGAGGTATTTTGGACTCCTTTCCCCCTCAAGCTAAGCTTTTGAGTTGCTATGACTCAACTTTGAAAGGGAGTCATGAACTCTAAAAATTACTTGTGATATGTTTTTTTTTCTATGCAAACAGATAACACAGTCTGACATAGGTTCTGGGCCCAGTTTTCAAAGCAGAAGTCTTCCCTTTACAGTGAAATAATAAGCCAAATCTGGGTTTCGTCCTGAAAAGAGAGGAAGTAGCAAGTTTTAAATGTTTTTTCTCTATGTAGCTTTTAGGTCGTGCTAGAAAATGCTGATGGTTTCTAGTGAATTCTGTGAAGGCCTTTGTACTAGTTGACATACCTGCCTTCTGCAATGAAGAATGATACTAATTTCTTGTATAAAATCTAGAGTTGAAAAGTTCCATATCGCATTTAAGCATTCATGCAAGATTGAATATATTGAAATATTTTCAACCCAAGAAAGAATATCTCCAAGACAGCTTTAGTACCTTATAAAAGCACACAAGATGGGACTGATATATTTTTAACCAACTTGCATATGGATTGCCTCTATAGAGGACACTTTATAGGGTTCCTTTGGATCCTAAAATATTGTCTGATAGAAATCAGTCAAATAAGGCTGGAATGCGCCTTGCTGTTTTAACTTGGTTAAAGCATTTCATTTTCTTTCATTCCTGCCAAACCAAGCATCAAGAGACCCAGTCTGGGAATAAATCCTAGGTGCTGTGCATGCCAGCTGACGGAGCTGCCCCTAGGCCACCTTGCTATTTCTGAATCAACCAGCACTGTGTTTGGGGGAGTGGGTACAAGAAAAAAAACAGTTGTGTTAAATTGTTTAAACCTATGTTGCTAAATAATGTCTTTTGTGTAAAAAGTATGATTATCTGCATGGTTTTTTACTTTCAAGCTTCATATATAATGATGATGATGTATCTATTTGCACTTTTAATTTCCTTACCTTAAAGCAGGCTCTGCATTCCTTCTGGGGGCAAAGCTTTTGGCAGGAAAAATAAATGTGAGGCAAAGTCTTTTCTTCATGTTGAAGGACCAATGCCAAAAGGAACGGAGCATTTTCACAGAAGTAAACAGAAGTTGATGGAAGCATGCACCAACCAATACACTGTAAGTATATTGATTTGTAAATCCCTCTGAAACTGGAATGAAACTAAACCTGGTTCTAGCTGTGGGTACTAAGCACTTGAAAAATTGTCCTTAAGTTCCCTTTTACTATTTGACATAATTCTATAAATGTCACAAAAAAAATATTTGCAGGATCAGAATGACTATTAGTAGAAACATGAATCTCCTTTTATTTGGTTTATTTTCTCACTATAGTAGTCTTGTGGTAAACAAGTTTGCAACATTTACCCAGAAAGTACAATGATGTGATATGTTTATTTCAGAGGATTTCTAGCCTTTGATATTTATGATGAAAAGTTATGATGAGATTTTTCTAGCTTAGTGGCAGATATTTCTGCAATTGGAATCCATTCAGTTGCAGAAAAATACTTCTTAAAATGAAATATCCACACATGGAACGCAAAAGAGAAAACAAAATTTATTTAGCTTGATGCATATTCCACAACAAAACCAATCCATGTCCATTTGATATGCCTTCCCTTGATAAAAATTTTTAAAATGCAATTATATAAATGGTATGCATGATTTGATTAATTTGCTTTCTGTTTGATAGACAGCTGAACTCCTGTTTCATGATGTAGTTATATAAAGAGAAATCCTAACTTGTCTTAGAAAGGAATAATTCTCTGAGGAGAAAGAAAAGAGGTGAGTCATGTCAGTGCTGTTTTTCTCAAATCAGCAGAATATTAAACAACCTCATTTTCATTAATCTGAAGCCTACATGTGATCTCTGAGCATAACTCTGATCTTTCTGCGCTCTTATTTAGAAAAATGAATTCAGGATACATTTGGATTGACAATATCAGCTTTGGTGTTAAAATTGTTTTGATGACCAAGAGACAAATAGCCTTACTCTGAGCAGTTTTCTTAGATGCAGCAACAGAAAGGATTTGTTCTGTTGCTTGTGAGTCTTAACCTAGTTTTTTAGATTTTATGCCAGCTTGTTGTAGTTCAGTATGCTTACAGTACCAATAAAGATGAGCATTCCAATGCTCAAAAGGCTCTTGTCTCTATTTACTTTGTGTTTGTGGGTTTTTTTCCCCCTCAGATGCTTTTTTGAAGAGGACATAGGACCTATTTTGAGCCTTTATTTGTCAAGAAGATAAATGCACGTCACTGACAAGAGATATAAGTATCATCCAGTGGTCACAACTTTGTAAGTATAAAGACTTGAAAGATGTTTTCTCCAAAGCATGATGTAGTTGCTACTATGGAAGGCAAACAAAAAATGAATAAGCATCAGGGACTTGTTTGTTGGTGGCTTCATGTACATATTCACATTGAACATCTCTGATACTCAAGAGCTATTCTAGGAATCGCCCATCTGATTTTCATGTTTGCTTTCTCTCACAGCTCTAGTGCTCGCTCTGTCGTTTTATAAGTGAAGAAACAGGAAAGGAGGAGGTAGGGAGAAATCTAAAGGAAGACAGTCATCTCAGCTGCCTGTCTTCTTGACAAACAGCTCTACTCACCTAAGTCCTTCTAGGTAGTAGTGCAATGACAATGAGAAGGTGAACATCTACGTCAGTTATTCCAAATTATGCAGCTTATAATAGCAACAGCAACATATCAGTTTATGGGGAGGGAACTCATACCTGTGACATGCCAAGGCTAACAGAGTTACGGGGGTGTGATTACTGTGCATAATAATTGTGTGTAAGAAGCAAGGAAAAGGCAGCTGTGTGTGGAAGACAGTGGAGGACCCCTGCAGTTCTGTCAAAGCCAGTGAGTCTAGAGGTGATGTGCTATATAAGTATTGTTTGTGCCATTTTGAACTCTGAAGGGTTGAATCTGATTTTCCTCTCCATTTTTTGTTCCCCTTATACTTCAATATGTCTGAGGAAAAGGGGCGTATATACAACTTCCATAGCAGGTTCCAAATCTTCCTCCTTTCTGTATTGCCTTTTGGGGAATGAATATTCTTGTATACAGATCTTTCTCTTTTTTACAGACACAGTGTTCTTCAAAAGGCATAGGGCTGCAATTTCCTTATCATTCTCATTTTCATCCTCAAAGTATTCCATGGCCTCAGATACGCAAAACTATGAAAAAATGCAGATGTGGGAGGTCTGAAAGCCATGTCCAGTGTATCTGAGACCCTCCAAGCTCTACTAATTAACATGGGAAAACCCAGTGAAATATTTCTTGTTGTATTAAGTGGTAGAGGTTTTAGACTTCAGGATAATAGAAATAGCTTAAAGAAATTGGTGTTTGTTGTGAATATAAAAAATGCAGTGTAAGATGCCAGAAAAAGTTTGCCATTGGGGTTAGGAAATTCCACTTTGAATCATTAGATTGTTCTTTGACATATTTAAGGGTGAGAAAATACCTGATCCTGCCTGAACTGCATTTTAATCGGTGTAATCTGGCCTGAATCTCTAGGCCTAAAGGTCTTCTCACAGGTGAGATCTTGGCTCACCTGAGAGGGAAATTTTCCGCTGACTTCATTTTACTGTACACATGCAATTTCCCCCATTAAAATGCTTTTCGCCTGGGGAATGACCACGGTTCCCTGCGGGACCCGCAGCGGAGCTCGCCATGCTGTCTGTAGCGTGACCGGAGACATCATGGCCGGTCACGGCCCGTCATGGCTGTTGGTGCGTAAGGAGCAGTCTCTCCGCAGAGCCGTGGTTCCCTCACACCCTTCCTAGAGCTCAGGACGTTTGGCATTGAGAAGAAGCTCTTTCAGAGGTACACGCCCTACGGACGGGATTTCTTCCGTGCTTTCCCTTTAAGCTTTTACCAGGGTTTAACACAACCTGCTCAGGGTCTGGTGCTTTCTGTGGGGTTTGCCACATGCATCCAGTTGGGTGGAGGCTGTGGAAAGACTCTACGCAAGAATCCCAGTCCTGCCCCTTGTTTAAACCCTGACAGGTTTAACCAGGATTTATCTCAACTTGGCAGGTACTTGACCCTGGAGTTTAACTTTAGCTCCATAGAATCAGGAACTTCATTTTATGAAAACATTTTAGGCTCATATAACACTGTCTAAATATTGTTAGTTAATGGTTTGATCATAGCAACTGTTTAAAGACTTTTTTTCCCTCCTGATTTAATAAGGGGAGGAGGGAAGGCTGCTTTCCCAATGATTTCCGAGCAGCTGGAAACAGTGTTTTATTTTATCTTTAGCCCTTTGTTTGCTAACAAACCACGGGTGACTATTTGATTTCTGTCTTATTTTAATTTTGTAAAAATCTAGGACTTTTCTTCACACTAAAAATAGCCAACATGTGCTAGTGAAGGGTTTGTAACAGTCTTAATTTGCCTGAGTACTCTTAAGTCCAGGCTTGGCAGTATTAGTGGAATGAGTGTCAGGAAGGCGTTGTGGACAGCATGCTAGTCACCTTCCTTACTTTATGTGTCCAGCAAAGAAGAAATATGGGAGGAATAATTTGCATCCAATTGAGACTTCATTAGGAAAAGCACTGTGCTCCATTTTGTGCTTCTAGGACTGTGATCCTGAAACTGTTGTGGGCATTAATAGGCACTGTGGCAGATTTGCTGCTATCTGGTTGTTCTGTTTAACTCCTTTCCTCATTCTGCCTGGTTGCAGTACGTTCAGAAGCTTTTTTCCCTTCGCCAGTTGTTATCTTGTGTGCCGTGCCTTAAGTACCTGAGCTCTTCACTAACACAACCCTTTCACTGAGCAATTATGTCTGTCAGCTTTTCTTACATATATTATTTTCTTTCCATTATTTATGTTTCAAAATCACTTGAATGTATTGAAGAAGAGAAAAAATGATGGAAGCTATTTGACTTTGTATGCTAAGTGGGGGAAGTTCACAAATGGCTAAAACTTAGCATCTGCTAGTAACTGATTTTTGGATTATAAAAAGAATGACTGCTTGCTACTTGCTTATGAAAGTCTGATTTAAGTAATTCTGATCAATTTGTCACAAGAACAGGAGGGCACATGCCTGGGAAGGAATTGTGGTTTGGAAGGAAGAAGGTGGAAGGCTTCCTTCTAAGGTGCAACATGATCCCCTATACTACTGGAGAAAGCATGAAACTTTACATCAGTGCTAGAAATTAACACTTACATCACTTAGGTTTATCCATAGTTGCAGTCTAGTCTTTTTTTACATACTCTGTCTTTTCTCGATTATGGAACAAAGAGACTCTTTAGGATGTATGGAACAATGAACAGCTGAGTAAATCATATTTGTACACATGTATTTCAAGTATTAGTAACCACCATAACACCCCTACATTTAGTACGTTATGTGAATTTTTTTTTATATCAGTATGTTCCAATAAGATCAACATATGCAGTATTACTAGAATACCTACAGTATGCAGGTTGCTGCAGCTCCCATGCTTTCCATATATCTCACATCACTGGATCTCAGGTTCCATCTCTCGGAGGGTAAGTGATATGGGACCGCAGTGCAAGGGAGACAAATGTATTGAAATTATTGTAGTGATGTTTGCTTTCTCCTTCCAAGTGGTAAATTGCTTAGAAAATGAGTAGACTTTTTTAATAACTATTTTGAGCACTTGAATTCCATTAGGAAACAAAATATGTATGAAAAAGAAAAACCTTTGTTTTGCTTAAGCTTTGCTGTTGGAAGTGTTTGTATTTTAGAAGCAACACAGCTCATTTTTTCAGGGATAAGTTTGGATAACTTGTACCCTTATCAGAGATGTCCTTTCTTTTTATTATGTATTGTATTCAGACAGTACATTCTGATTCAGATCTCATCTTGCTGTTACCAGATCTGGAATAATTTTGATGTATAACTTTTTCAAATTAATTCAAACAGCAAAGATCATTCAGTTGTCAGCAGAAGCAGAAAGAGAAAATTGGTGTTCTGTGCTAATTGGATGAGAGCTGAGGAATCCTTGACACAGAGTTGCAGGACAAAATTCTGATTCCACTCATGTTAGTGTAAGTTTCAACATTTGCTTCAATGGTATTTTGATGTCATATGTATATCCGTTTCATTTCTCGTGTAACACAGGACTTTGGCTGGTATTTCACACACTGACCACAATACACAAGAAATTTGGCAGTTGGAGAGTTAAAATACTTTGGGGGCAGTGATACGTGAAACTGGTGACAGAGCTTCCTTTGGTAGATCACAGTTTGCAGTTCTTGGGGACCTGAAATCTAGTGACAACCATAATAATCAGGATTTATGAGCTTCTCACAGAAGACACAACCTCATATAATTTGGAGCTTACTTGGGCTTGTCTTCATGGGAGGAAATATAGGAAGTCTAGAGTTGATCAGCAGCTGAAGACAAGAGAATGAAAGGTTGAATTGATTACAACTCATAATAAGCAAGATCCAAGTTAGCAGAACAATATCTGGTTTTGAGATTGAAGTTGTGTATTGCATGACTCCCCAGAAATCATAGCCCCCAGTTCCCATTCTCATACTCAGTTGCTACATAGTGTAACAGAAGAGTCAGTGGAGCTGCAGCGTGCAGAACTGATTTAAGAGAATTAAGCTTGCTGTTTGAGCTTCCCCAGGGAGGAACGCAGTGGTCACTCTCTGGTACATGTTCTTACTTCTGAGTGCTTCTGTGTGTTACTTTGTTTTATATGTGTTTGGGATAGAGTAAACCTTGGGATGGTTCCATCCCTTCAATTTCCTGCTTACCAATTCCTGAAGCAAGAATTGAGAAGGGAAGCAGAACAGCTACAAATAAATTCCAGGAATCTTTCGTCTAATTTTAAGGAAAACTATGGCTGAATACCATTCCTACATAGTAAAGTTACTGCTTTCTAAGAGAAGTAGTAAGGATTTATGTAGTGTTTTACATCCTCATTTAGGCAAAATACGGATGTGCCGTAAGATTATTGCTGTGAAGGTTGTGCTTCTGCTCTTTTGCAGGTGTAGTAAGTCTTTTTGAGAAATCATTCCTCAGCAAAACAGAGCTAACTTTTTTTTTTTTTTACTTTTTAAGTATCTTTTTTTTTTGACAGTTGTGTATGTTGCCGTGACAGCAAGCAATCTTAAACCAATCTGCTTATCTACTGTATTGCAGGTCAGTATGCTGTTTCTTAATGGTGCAGATGCCATCTGGCTGCAAATTTTGGAAGGGCAGGTTTCTTAGCAATTTAAACACAACTTACTTGATGGACAGAGGTAGTGGTTGTTTTTCCAGGATCAGTTCTTCTTTTAACCTGAAAAGTTAACCCAAGGCAGAGTTAGATGGATCTTCTGTTCCATGACTTCAAAGCTGGAGACTATGACATTATCATAAGCAAAGTCAGAACAATTTAATCATGGAAATTTCTGTACTGCAGTTCTATTGTAAAATACACTCTGCCAGCCTTGCTTCCAAACAGCAGTAGACTGTAATCAGGTGAACACCTTCAGACTATGCAGCTTTGATCTCATGTATTTTGGAAACAAATCCTTTATCAGCTTTATCCACCAAGTAAAATGCAGATCTTGCCTGTCATACTCTTCCAGTGAGGTCAAAATTCAGATGGTTGTTACAAAGCCCCTTTCTAGGCCAAGTGCCACATTGGAATAAAAGTGCAAGTAGGATTTTACAAACACTATTTCTGACAAACTTATTAAAGAGCCAAATTCTGAACCAGAATTTATAAGCATGTGTCCTGGTTTCAGCTGGGATAGAGTTAATTTTCTTCCTAGTAGCTGGTGTAGTGCTGTGTTTTGGATTTAGGATGAGAATAACATTGATAACACACCAATGTTTTAGTTGTTGCTAGGTAGTGCTTACACCAGTCAAGGACTTTTCAGCTTCCCATGCTCTGCCAGGGGCACAAGAAGCTGGGAGGGGGCACAGCCAGGACAGCTGACCCAGACTGGCCAAAGGGCTGTTCCATACCATACGGCATCATGCTCAGTATATAAACTGGAGGGAGTTGGCCAGGGGGCAGCGATTGCTGCTTGGGGACTGGCTGGGCATCGATCGGTGGGTGGTGAGCAATTGCATTGTGCATCACTTGTTTTGTATATTCTTTTACCATTATTATTATTTTCTCTCCCTCTGCTGTCCTATTAAACTGCCTTTGTCTCAACCCACAGGTTTTACTTTTTTTTCTCCGATTCTCTCCCCCATCCCACCAGGGCTGGGGAGGGGGAGTGAGTGGCTGTGTGGTGCTTAGTTGCGCACTGGGGTTATACCATGACAGCATGTAAGAGTTAGTTAATTAGTATTTAAAAGGCAGGAGTCTTTCTTCGCTAGGATTACCGCACCTGTTAAAACACAAGACTCTGAGAGTACAGTTACATGACATGGTGACTTCAACAGTAATTTGTTTTCAGAAGTTCTACTTCAACCTGCTTGTTCTGTGCATTGTAGTTTGCTGTCTCCTTCAGTTGTGCCAATATAGTTGTGGGATTGTGGTATAAACTGAATCAATGAAAAGATGAAGGTTAAAACCCAATCTCCTTCCTTTAGTGCTGCTTATAACCTGGCTTATGTCAGTGATCAGATTTTCTGTATGGTCAAATGAAGAGTTGCATCAGCACAACTGACAGGGTTGCAAATTATGAGCTCAGTGGGGTGTGTTGTGTAAGAATGATTTATGGGGATTTTGTTGGCAAATTCTTCTTATCGTGTAACTACACTGAAAGTGACATTCTAACAAAGCAGTCTCATCGCTCACCAACGAATTCGGGAAACACTTTGCAATGCTGTAGTGAGGAGTGGAGTTAAGGTAGTATTATGCATGTATTTGAAGGACATTGGATGTGGCTCTGAACTTGTATACTGCAAGGCCAACAGCCCCAGCTGATTCCAGTGTTTCAAAGCCTCTAGCATAATCTAATGTGAAGCCAGAGCAACAAAGAAAATCCACACACTATCAGATGCTTGTATGACAATCGTGTTTGTAAACATTGGAAGATTTTAGTCATTTGAGTACTGTGCAAGTGTATAGCAGTGTTAGGTAAATGGGAAAGCATGCCAATTTATACTGGAAACAACACCAAGAATGGTACTAAAAACAGAGACATGGGCAAGCTGGAATGTGGAATGGTCTTTAGAGCTTCATCCAAACCCCTCTGAAGTCAATAGAAAGAGTCCCATTGTTTTCACTTAGAGGTTGTCCCTAATATGTGCCTCTCGTTGTTATACAAATGTATACTTCTAGGGCTAGATATAAAAAAATGCATTGGAAAGGAATTCCCAAGATCAGTTTAATATCGTCTGTGAACCATGTAGATATTTTAGGCCTCTCTCCTACAAATTACTTCTGCAAGGCCACGCCCTTCAAGTTTTAAGGTCCAGTTGCAGAACTAGATTTTTTTCATTATTAACATGTAATCTAAAAATGTTTTATTCTAACCCAATGTGAAATACAGAGACCTGGAACACAAATTTTTGTTAAATATGCAAATAATTATGTACCTGAATGGCTGCTTAGAAATCTTGCTAGTCGTTTGTAGGCATGTGTATTAGAGGTAGATGTCCATACAGCCAAGGATTGCATGACCCATGGTATTTATAATTAGGTAATTATACCCTTGCTTAGTGAACTAGCAAACAGGGTTTTTTTGCTGGTGTTGGTCGTCTGTCCCGTCCCTGCCCCCCCACCCCCCGAAAGAATAAAGTGGAAATAAGTCTAATTAGATAAGTCAGGAAAGATGCCAGTAGGCTTGCTTCTTCAAAAATCATTCAGAAGTCATGAATTGTTTTAACATTTTGTCTTCTTGCTCCCTTGGCTTTGTGGCTGTTACAAAAATTCTGTTTATTAATGCATTATGAACCAAAGCTGTCAAAATGAATCTTTTTCTCCATTTGTAGAGATGTTATATACGTGCATCTGAATGATACAGTATATACTTCTTAAATTTTCATGTGGGCCTTCTACTGGATTTCCTGAATAGAAGACCAGCTGACAACATACGAATGTCACAGCTTGTGTATTCTGCCCAGTGCAAATGTCATATAAATATTGTTTACAGAGATATTTCCAATTCTGTAAACCACACTTAACTAGGACCAGGTTTGGGTCCATTTTATATTGCTCTTGGGTTTTAACCTGCATTTTCCTATCCCGCGCAATGAGGAGCTCTGCTTAAGACCATAGGGAGCTCTATTTAATTATAGTTGGCAGTCTGCAGTCCTTTGTTCTGTCAAGGAAATCACGGAGCTAATGGATGATACTGCAAGCACTTGGTAGCAGTTTTACGCTCAGCGATTTGTGCTTTATTTGACTGAATATATATCTGATGGAGCTGAGAGAATACACTGATGAAACATTATTGTACAGAGGAAGTTACTGGTGTACATACCAGGGAGCCATAGGAATTATGTAATTATTTTAAAGGGTAATTTTGCCATCTAGCCTTCATTTATGCATCTGAAGTAACAAATTTCAAAGTATAATTCATCTTTGGTAAGATATTTTACAACAGCGGTGTTAACTTGCCAATGGTTACAAAAATGTGTCAGTTACTGTGGGCAGAGGATAATAGTCTCCTGTCAGACTGTTATATACCAGGACCTCGGAAGTCTTCAGAAAGTCATCTATGATGGAAGCAATTCTCCACTGCATTAGTATCCAGGAATTTCCCAAACTATTATGCGAATATTTTATTGTAATGATGGAGTTTGAGAAGTACTGGCAGACTTAACCAGATTTTTATCTAGGATTCTAAAGACATACACGTTTTGTCCGTCAGAATATCCCAAATTACCTAGATACGTTTTGGATTAGAATAGTAATTTTTAAAAGCTAGATAGCAACCTGTCTTCATCTGTAGGCATTCAAATAGTTTAGAAACCTTCTACTCCTGTCCCAGATTATGCAAGAACACTGCAGTGAAGTGCAACAGAAATTTCCAAATATGTTCTTCTTGCTCTGTAGTGTAATAGTGAGTGGAAGCACCTGTTTTTACACTGGGCTATTTATAAGAACAGCTCTCCTGAGTCAGAACAAAGACCTGCCTGGCCTAAGTGTCCAGCCACTAGCAAATTAAGCAGATACCAAGGACAGGCATATATGATATTTCTACCTAATGCTTCTCCAACTGTTTTAATCTTCCCGTGCTGGATGTGTACATTTCAGTGTATATCTGCCCAAATTCTTGCCTGGCCTCCCTCCCCCTAAATCCTTGTAAATTTACTGCATCCACAGTATGTTTTGACAAGGAGTTCTGTAGGTTTGCCACCTGTTCTGTGAAGGACCACCACCTTGCGTTTGTTTTGAACCTGGCTTTTGCTAGCTTTGTTTACTATCTTCTGACACTTCTTTTGTTTGAAGACATTTTGTTCTCGATCATCTTTGTTGCTCTTTTGCATCTTTTTTTTTCTCCACCTTTTTCCATTCTGTTTTGAGAGGAGGAGGTCCAGCTGCACACAATATTCAGGGTGATGGTGAATCACGAATATATGGAGTGGCAATATAATGTTGTCTGTTCCTTTCTTAGTAATTCCTGATTTGTTTTTTTTAACCACTGCTCACCACTGAGCTGTCATTTTCCTAGTTACATATCAGTCACAAGACATGTTTCTGTAGTGGTAATGATTGCTCAGTGCCATCAGTTAGAATTGTTTTTTTCCTAGACATGTTGCTTGACATTTATCTTCGTTGAATTTCATCTGCCATGTTGTTGTGCAGTCACCGATTTCATATGGTTTCTCTGAAACTTTTCACAACTGGTCCTTGTTTTTGTTATCCTGAGTCATTTAGTATATCATTAGTAAATTTTCTCACATCTTTGTTCGCTCCCTTTACCAGCTTATTTATGAGTGTATTGGGACAACACAGATCCCATTTCATCATTTTGAAATTATTTACATCCTCCTGTCAGAATGTGTACCCAGTTTGGGAACATGTGAGCAGGGGATTGAGCCCCCTTTTCAGACTAAAACCATAACCACTGGCTTGCCTTCTTGAGAACTAGGTTTAAGTGCTGCAAATTTCTGTGTTTATGCTAAGTTAAGGTTAAGTTCAATAGGAATCAAATAGAAAGGCAATATAAGAAATGAGGGGCAGAATAAAGTATTGTAGAGACAACCTCTCATTTTCTCTCAATATTGTAGGATGATATTGGGCAACTTTTGGTTGTTTTTTTTTCTTTTAAGACTACTATTTCCTTGGGATCAATCTAGAAAATTCTTCTCAGAGATGTACCCATCTTCCCACTGCCCATTATGAAAGAGCTATTATCTCCTGTGTTCAACAAAAGCACTTAAACACCTGCTCACTATTCCACTGATAGCAATTGATCTATTACCTCTTGATACCTGGCAGCTGCACAGCTGTTACTAGATAAAATAACAATTTCATCAAATATTCTGGTTCTTAGGAGGATGTTGAAGGCTAGGGAGAGGAATCAGTAGTACTTAGTAGTAAGTGAAAGGTTGAAGATGACAGCAAGAAAGGAAGTAGTGCTACCAGGAGAAGGGGTACCTTTGCAATTATATGATGTACTTCGTGGATATATTGATAGGCTTTCTTTGTTGTGTGTTTTTAGTTCAGTGTTCTCTGCAGCCATCACGGTGTTTTCTTTTCATTGATCAGTACCTTAAAAAGAAAACCTAGGCCTGAAAGTACTATAAAGGAGCTTTCTGCTTTAAACTACTCTTGTAAGTCATGGTTGGTCCTTATCCAACTGAACAGATCAGACAAATAGTTGTACTACGGGCTCAGTCTTGTGAGATATTGAAGACCCCAGTTTCACAGATTTTTGGATACTCCAAGCACAATAGATTCAATTTTTATCTTCTGGCTTCCTGCTGTGACGTTGGAAAAGCTTGTCTGAAACACCAGAAGCAGTACACATGGTTTGGCTCTTGGAGGCCAGTGAACTGAACATTTCCAACAAAAAGGAAAGCGGACTAAAATGAAAAAGGAGTGATAACTGTTAATGCTATGTCTGGAAGAGGCAGCTGAGGTGTGGTGCATGCAGATTTACTGAAGTAGCAGGTATAGGATAGACATATAGTAAAGTACAGAAACTAAGCTAAATGTGCATCCTGAGACTCCGTCATGCCAACTGCAGTCTCAAGTTTTTCTATACATAGCAATGCCATGTATACTGAAATCCATACTGTACTGATGAACTTCTTGCTGTGCTTCTGAGAGCTTTTGTGTCCTGTTTTTCAGGAATTTGCGCTGTCCATGTGTAGATTCTGCTTCAAAACTAATTCCTTTACTAGGGTCAACTCATGCCACTCTGACCTCATTGCTTTTATTTAATGAACACATACTTTAAATTACTGTCTCCATGTTGGCTTGTGTACCTTCAGTGACAGAGATAATTACGTTCCTTGCCCACTTTTCCTAAATAGTAACAGCTGCCATATACTTTATATACGTATGTGTATATATATACACAAAGGGGGACATGTATTCATGCCTGTATCAGTGGTTCCTATGTCTTATTACTACAAAGGAAGCTAGAGATTAACCAGTTTTGCTTATTTTACTCTCTAAGGCAGTACAAAAGAACGCATGTCTCTTGATGGTGTACCCGCCATTTCAGCGAAGTCGCCGAGGCGAAGG
>VYZW01055236.1:6397-19334 GCA_013401315.1 Balaeniceps rex
TTGTTCCAGCAAAACCTTGCGCTCAATGCACTTCAGTAATATAGGACAACTGGAATGACAAGGCTCTTAGCAGACACAATGTTGATATAATAAACCTCACCCCTTGCCCCTATGTCCAGTAGCACTATGCATATTCCTTTAAGAGCAATATTTTTCTAGTATAAGTAGGCAATTCCCAGTTGTATCTCCCAGTAATTATCTCTCTTAAAAATATTGGTGGACACAGCTAGAAGCAGAATTTGGCCCTTTCTTGCATGAATCTTGCTGAAGATGTGGAGAGGGCTTTAGCACTTCTTGCCATATGTTCCTGTAACATTTGAAACAATTGCATGGTCACCCAGACCCATCCCTCCCAACAAGGTGTGCAGCTTGACTGGGCTGTGGGGACTAGGAAAACTTCATGCAATGCAAGAGTCTGCATGACCTTTTTTTCCACCTCATGGCTTATTCACCAGAATCTGGGCTTTCCTGCACACGCATAGTTCTTACCTGTTTCACACAATGGCTCTTTTCTCCCCAGATGTGTTTTTCTTCATAGGTGTATGACCACTGCTTATGGGATGAGGCTATAGATAGGCAGTGGGAGGTCATGGAGATAGAGGATTTTTGGTGGCACAGTGGAAAAGATGATTTATGAGCCTCTGCTTTAGGCTCTTATGCAGACCCCAACAAGTGACAGCATTTCTCAGCAAAGAAAGGAGCCGCTTATGGGAGAGGGCTGCAAAATGGATGTTTCATTTACAGACTTCATTTGGAAATTGCTTGAGTGGTGGGTCTGGAAAATGCTCCTGTATACCACAAACACATGTGCAAAGTCTAATACTACCTTGTATGAGCTCTGCAAAAATCACATACCCAACCAAATGAGTACTGACTGTTCCAATAATATGAGCTGAAGTCACTCAGGCATCAGATGTCAGATGGTGCTTGTGGTTTTTGCACTGTTTAAAAATTTCAGAATGAGACTGAAGACTAGATAAAATGGCGTACAGGGTTACCTTTACCCTTCATTCTAGAGAGGTTTATTTTTCCTCATGCAAGCTGGTAGGCAAAAACTTTGAGGATAGTGGTCTTGAAAGACGAGGTCACGTTTTTCCATCAAAGCATGTACACTTTTTGATGGGTCCTTTTTCATCTGTTACTGCCTAGTTACCTGACTTCTTCAAGTGCAGCTCTGTGGCATCTTAGGCTGATGGAAGTCTGGTCTGAGCAGTTCCACATTCTCCCTTTCCCCTGGCTGCACCCCCTCTCTCAGGTCAGCACTAGAGCTCATACACACACATCAGGTGCTGACTGAGAAGAAACCTCCTTGCTCTTCAGTCACATCAGCTCCCTAAAGTTCCTTGCTGTCAGGGCCCTGAGTGCGCTAATAGGCCTTAATGGCCTTGACAAGTCTCACCCGGAACCTCCACACACACCTGCTGCCTGTGGGCCCAGGAGCCCCATTTAAATTCAGCCCAGGGCCTTCAAACCTTCTCTGAGCTACACTCTTGGACCTATGGTACTCCTTGGGCCTTCTATATCATTGTGGACCTGCCTAGCAATCACTGAACTGCAAATTACTCCAGTAATGGTTACTGGATGTAATCCTGACCTGCAGCTTGACTTTCAGCTTGATCTTGGACCTGCCTCATCATCCTAGACTTGCCTGATGATCTGGACTCTTGAACCTGACTACCATTTTTGGGCTTGCCTTGCTTGGATATTGGTGAGACCACTTTCCTGCTGGCCATGTTACCATGCCTTGCTGCAGGCTCCCTGTTCCTCAGGGAACAGCTGGCCCTGGCTGTTCCCCAACAGCTGCAGATGGGGTAGGAGCATGGAGCTGTGGGGAGGATGGAAAATAGGACCACCTTAATGCAGGCTAGGTTGAGATAGGCTTTGTCTAGATGATCCATTTGTTTTGGAGCAGTGCAGTTTTGAGGCAAACCACTTGATTGCCCCTACTTACCTTGAGCAACCTAGGTAGCTTTTTTGCAGGAAGCTAAACCAGAAGTTCTGCTTGAAATTCAGTCCAAATTCCCTCCAGTTTCTGATGGGGACCAAACCAAGGTACAGGCTGTGAGGTCCTCCATCAGCTACCAAACATTCACGCACCACTAGAGAGCTCTCAACCACCCAGAGCTCTCATGACTCTCTGAAGTGGTTTGTGGGCTATAGAAAGCCCCAGGTTCCATGTGACCCTACTTATTTGCCTTCAGGTTTTTTTGCAGTTCTGCTGCTCCTTCCTTGTTGATGCACATTTCTCTTTGTTCAAAATCCATTTCTCCCTTTTTTTCCTGTCTGTTGCCCCAGACATCACATCTGTCTGCACATCAAGGGTAGCACAGCAGACATGTGCCTATTACAGAGCGCTTGCAGAAATCTTTGGGTTGGGCTATACCACCAAGCTTGTTGCTCATTTGGACTTCTGCACCTTGGGCTCTTGGACTGTTATGCAAGAGAATTTGGAGCTGTAACTTTCCCCTTCTGCAAGGAGGAAGGACAGATGTTCAGATAAATATCACGAAAATATTACAGGCTTGTTCTAAGAATCTTTATCAATCCCTGTTTTCATCTGGGGACATAGAGCTGTGCTTATGGGTTTTGGATGCGGATTCAAATAACTAAAGGGAACAAAGAGCTGAGGTTAATTCCACAAAAACAGATTCTCACCAAGCATCATTAAAATGATCAGATGGGAACTGAACTCGCATGAACCCTGGCAGTTGCTCTTTAGTGTCAGCCCTTTCACAAACAATTATTATTTGGATGGGAAAAAAACAAAGAAACAGTGTAGAATTGATAATGTGCTTTATTAACTCTTAAAATTTAATCCCATAAACCTTTCTGAAACCTTGTGAATGGGTAGAGCAGCCTTTGAAATATATTGTCATAAAAAGCAGAGAAAGGTTCTCATGAGTTTCCCCCAGTTTGTTGTTCTGCTTGGAGGCAGGATCGTTGTTAGAAATGTTTGTCTGACCTGTCTAAACTTTCTAGGTAGCCTCAAGTCCAAAGCTAGCCTTGTATTTATGCTTTTTTTCTCCTACCATCTAACCTAAATCTTTCTGTCTGCAAATTAAGCCAATTTCATCCTTTGCATCCTCTTTGTAATGAATGTTAGCACACTGGAAGACTGTTTAGTTTTCTTTTTTCAACATTCTTTTTCCAACTTTTCCTCTCAGCAATCTTTTCTACACTTCTAATTCTTCTTGCTCTCTTTAGGATTACCTTAAATTTGTGCATATTTTTCTTAAACATGGTGTGCCAACTTGGACACAAAATTCCAGCACCAGCCAGAATGGAATAATTATTTCAGGGGTTGGTTATCTGTAAAAAAACAAACAAACCAAAAAACCCCCCTGTGATTCAGCAGCACTGAAGGTTATGGATGTTTCTAGGCAATGTGGGGAAAAGTTTATTCTAGACCTCTCTTTCTTAGTAACTGCTTGCTTCTGATACCCCTGTAGCCTGTTCTGTCTACCCCACAAACTTCCTTAGATCTGATTCCCCTCTGCTTCTGTTACCTTGGTAATGTGCCAGCATGGGTTATCTAAGGACATACCTTGAATTTCCACTAATGTTAAAAAGGTGCAGATTGTCTGAAGTATGAGTTTTCTATGTGAAAATGGAATGCCAATACTGTTTAACATTTTCATTAATGACCTGGATGATGGGACTGAGTACAAAAAATCCATACTCTTCCCAGTGGTGTCCATTGACAGGATGAGAGGCAATGGGCACAAACTGAAATTCGGGAAATTTCATTTAAACTTTTTCACTGTGGTGGTGGTCAAATATTGGAACAGATTGCCCAGGTAGGTTGTGGAGTCTTCATCGCTGGAGATATCGCAAACCCAACTGGATATGGTCCTGGGAAACTTGCTCTAACCAATGCTGCTCTGAGCAGGAGGTCTGGTCTAGACTATCTCCAGAGGTGCCTTCCAACTTCAATAAATCTATGATGCTGTGATGTTACATATGTCAATGTTGTTAATACAGCCCCAATGACACTTGCCTTTTACTGGGTTGACATATGATCAGTCTGTGCTGCACTTTGAAGCTCAGATCCTTTCCTGAGGAACTACAGCCTCTGAATTCAATTACTCTGAATTTTACTGGTGCCTTTCCTCTAACATGTAACGATCTGCACTGATCTTTAATTCCTTCTTGTTGATTTTCTATCTCCCCTTCTATTTAAGGCTGTTCTGAATTCTATCCCTGTCCTCCAAACTCCACAGAAGTTGCCTTAGCTTACTGTCCATCATCTGCAAATTTTGTGCGTGTTCTCTGTTTTGCCCTCCAAATCATTAATATTGAACAGTATCTGACTCTAGGACAGCCTCCTCCTCCTCCTCTTCCTTCTCCCTTGTCATCCTTGAAATGCCTTCTGATTTTAGCAGTGATAATTCATGTTGGACATGTTTTTTAACTGTACTCCAGGTCACTGGTCTTTAACCTGCCTGTAGGGAACTATACAGAAAAAGTTTCTCACCTGTGGGCCTTGCTTCATTTCCCCATCAGTCTGTTTAAATTCAGGTGGTCATCAGCAAGATGTTATCCATGAACCACAAACAGCCATATCTCTCTAAGTCATCCTATGATAATGCTTATACCCAATGAGAATGGATTTCCTGCTATGAATGAGGGAAAACCAACTTCAACAAAGCTGATTTATATGCAAGAGCAAATCCACTTGGATTCCTAAAGGCAAGCCCATGGCTTGCACCAGAAAAGACTCCAACTCCCAGAGCTCTGATTACATGGTTGGGGTTCACAACTTGCTAAGGAACACTTCAGGGCATGTTGATGCTGTGCAGAACTGTCTGTACAGCTGCAGTGTCTGAGGTCCCTTGTCTTTCAACATGCTATTATGCCCTTTTCCAAACTCAAGACTTTGGAAAGCATAAGAAGGGTTTCACATTGAAGGAGCCAGACTTTGGATCCTTCAAGCACATGTGGGCCAGTATTTGAAATAATAGTTTTCTAACATGCAAACCTGGAAATTTTTGTTAGAGTTACATAACTTGGGGGATTCTCATGTGTATTGACTTAACTTTGGCCACTTAAACCTAGTGTATATTCAAGGAGGCTTATCTCTGCAGGACTTCTCTTCAGTGATTGAAGGGAGAGAGGTCCTTGAATAGGCATTTCAGGGCACTTAAGTTCATCTCCCCTCTGATTCAGCCTCTACAAGCATCTGTCTGACTCTGCTGATTATAAAGCAGGGGCCTAGGAATGCTGACTCGGGTGTTTAAGGTCAAGCATGGCAATACCTCCTTGAGTCCTTATCTGGGGAAATGTTGCCATTTGTTACTGTCCCTTTTGGTTTAAATGATCGCTTAATGTGTCTTTTGACCTGAGGAACATAATTTTTTTTTTTTTTCCCCAAATATACTAGCAAGCTCAGTGTTTGGTTAGCTGCTTCAGCAGGAATACAGAGCTCAGATGCTAGGCCAGGCAGGAAATCGTTGTTACAATGATTAGAAGACAGTAGCTACCCTTTCATGGGGTAAGAGACCTTATGTAGCAAGTGAAGGGAGATCCAAGCAGCCAGAGGGCTGAAAGAAAAAAATAAGGTAAGAACTCTCTTGGCTGAGGTCACATAGCAAGTAGGCAGAGAGTCAGGATCAGCTGTGTCTTCTGTTGACCAGTAGCCACTGGCTACATTGCCCTTCCAGATGCTGATCCTGCAAGCTGACTCCCAACAAATCTCCTGGTAGGCTTGGTCGAAGTATTTGCTACAGGTATTACAGCTTCTCTTTTTTATTATTGGAGAGCATAAAAAAAGCCATCTCTGGAGAAGAAGCATGGTTATTTGGATAGCTGAGAAAACTACTCGCCAAGCTCAAGCAGCAGCCCGTTTGTATATACCTGTACAGCATGGATAAACCGCATCCCACTCCACGCTTGGGAAAAGGTGAAGCTGGTTCTCCTTTAGCTGACTTGCACAGTGCTGCTGAAAGCCTTTTGATTCCTGCTTTGTATGGGTTTTGGCCTCCTGCATGAACCTGCCCACAGTGTACTGAAAACTGGTGTTGCTCAGTGTGTCACAGGCTCACATGATTCAAAAAGAAGTTGTTTTACAGAAAACTGGAGAGGATGGCAGGTAACTTTACTTCTCCTACCTTGCCCCTTTAAGTTTTGGAAGCTGCAAGTACCACCACAGCTGTGATGAGTAGAAAGTTCATTACCAGAGAGAGTGGGGTTGGGGGCTGCTTCTAACAGGCCAGAAAGAGATAAATCTCCATGAATTTACTGGTAAGCTATTGCCTTTAAGGTATCAGATGTAAAAAGGATGCAGTTTAAATAGCAGCCAGAAAGTTATTTGTAGAACAGGAATTAGCTAGTTTCACCAAGGATCTCTGCCCTCCTAACTGGGCCAACTTGGGTGTAAAGGCTGTGACAGAATTTAATGCTTGGAAAAATAATACTGGTGTGAATCAAGTGCTGAAGCAGTACAAGTATCCGTATTTTGTCTGGAATTGTGAAAAGCCTTAAGGAAATATCAGTGATTTCTTTGTAAATTGGTGTTACAGTTCACCCAAGTTTGTACAAACAGCAGCACACAGGTAATGCCAAAATACCGCATGCTGCCCTATTTTTCCTGGAAAAGATGGAGAAGTTTAGTTTTGTTCCTGGGTTAAGCACCTGCATGCAAGTGTGCTACCTAGAGCAGGGCAAATGCCCGAGCCTCTTGCAGCCTGGCTGCCGGCGGTGCACATGGCTGGGCTGGGCATGGGGAGCCGAGCTTTTCCTCAGCTCTGGCCATGCTGGTGAAACATGGTGGCTGTGGCAGCCCTGCTCTGCAAATGCTAGCAGGGTTTTGCCTTGCCATGCAGTGCCATGGCTGTGTGCTGAGGTCTGCTCTTCAGGGTCCTTCCTCCAGCATGGCTGACACCTGGAACCTTCCCACACCTGTGTGGGGCTGGGAGGGTGGCTCTGAGTGCTTCTCCAGCCCCACAGGTGTGGGGGATTAATGTTAACAGGCTCCACTGTGCCCCTCAGGAACCACTGCCAGGTGAAGGACAGGAGGAGAGGCTGCTGGCCTCAGTCACAGAAGTTGCTCTGCATCCATGCACAGCCCTGGCCCTCCTGTCCCTGCTCCTGCACAACCAACATGGAGGTGAGGCCTCAGCATACCAAGGTAAGCCAGTGTTTTTTTCCAAGCAGCATATTAATTAGGGTATTTGAGGCCTTGGATCAACCCTAGGCTTTTGCCTGGGGAACCGGTTCTTTGGGGGAGGCGGGATGGGAAGGTTGTGGGGCCTTTGTTGTTTTGTCTTACCTTGGCTGTGAATGACTTTCAGTGCCCTGTTTAGTCAGCTGTGTCTGATTATATAAAGTAACCCCCTGGCTTTTCATATAACATATAAAGCTTATCACCTTTTTCCAGCCACTACAACACAGTGTGCTCATTAAACCACCCCTCAGTCACTGAAAAAACAACTGCCTGCTTTTAGTATTAAATATCTCCTGTGTTTTGCGCCTGCATGCATCAGGCTGGTATCGGTTAAGCCCTGGGGACCGAGGTGCTGGGCAGCATGCTCTCACCGGCAGGGTCTGGCCGGGTTGCCTGTCCGCATACCTGGCTGACAGAGCAAACTTTTAATCCTGCTTTTTCCAGATGGCTCCCTCTAGTTAGGTTTTAATGGCAAGGTAAAAACAGTGGAGAAAAATGGAGCAGAGTGCCTTGAAGCCCCTCTATTACCGATTCTCCATGTTAGAACTGGGATAAAAATAAGGCCTTGGCCAGTTTAACTGCTGTGTGTATTTGTGGCATCTAATTAAAGTGCTGAAGTGAGGAATAGGGGTTTTAGTGCTTTCTTTATAGTCACTCTAGTGAGGGATGGCCCAGAAGACACTTCAGACCTCTGAAGCGAGGAAGTAGGGCTGAACCAGCTCCTGAAGGAGACACCCCTCCTCTCCATAACCACTATGTTAGTTGGTGGTTAAATTCACCAACAGATTTGGGTAACTTGAATGCATCCAGTCGTTCAAAACTCTTCTGGTCTAATTTATTGCTCCTTGCAAGTAGCAAGGAATATTTTTTTTGCTTTGGGTTAAAAATAAAACCCCAGTGCTGTGGGGCATCATGGGGCTCTCTGTGAGAAAGTGCCCATCAGCCCTCCCTGTGCCCCTGCCAGTGCAGGGTGGCCCCACAACAGCCCTGTTGGCTCCTCTTGGGCTGGAAAGGGGCAGATAGGGATTTGGGAACAGCTAATGGAGAAGCGGTTGAGGTTGAAGTGGAGCTTCAGCTGCCTTTTTGCAAAGACAAGAGCAGATGTTCCAATAAAACTTTGACTCCTTAGATGTGGGTGCTTGGCTGATAACAAACAGCATGAGTGGGCCCTGTGCTATTAGACAAGTAATGAAGGCTGGTGTGGATTCTCTTATGTCTAATAAGCACTTTACTTCAGTGGGGCTCTTAAGCGCATCTTCATCCTTTACCCAGCTGCCTATCCTGTGAAACCCACAGGAACTTCATATCTTTGAAACCTCTCCCACTCTGTCAGGCTTGGCTGAAGTTTGCATGTGGTTATTAGAGTAGAGGACAGGCAAGCGCATGTTTTATTATTCTGTATCCCCCCCAGTGTGCTTTTTAATGTGTGTGCATATATACTGCCTCTCCTGAATCAATTTCATGTTGAATCCTCAGTCTAGTTTAATTTAACTGGCAGAGATGGGAGCTTGGAGGCTTTCTTTTCTTCTGAGTTGTTTCCATCTACTGTTTTATGAATATTCCATTGCTCAATAATGGGAGGTGGAAAATGAAATCCCAAGATCATCTTTTAAAGGATGTTAATGACCATGAATGTAACCAATATAGTTAATAACAGTCCAGGCAGAGATGGAAGACTATTCTCTTCTTTTGAATAAGGGCCAACATAGCTTTCTGATTATCCGTTCTAGAGAGGGATCTGGATATTAAGGGACAAGTCATGCTAAGAATTTCCTTCTTAAACTCCTTATTCACTTATGCCTACTGTCTTTTGTCATCTTTAAAGGTGTTGTTTAGCTTGATTTGAATTACTTTAAAACAAATGAGTCTTTTAAAAAACAGCTCGAATCCATGGAGATGTTTACTAAATCCTTTTGATTAAAGGGACGTGGTTTTTCTTCTTTAAGAAACATTCTGTAACAAAAGTAAGAATTCTTTGTAACTTGAAGTGTGAAAGTGAGGAACGAGGACCCCAGACTTCACAAAGCTCTACTTGGTTGAAGGAGTAGCGTGTATTCAGTTTTCTTGCACTTTTCTCAGTTAAACTTAGAAATTTGGAGGCTCAACAATGAAGTACCATGTCACAGATCCCAGCATGGAATTACTAGGAAAAAGTATTGTTTCCTTTCCATAAACCAAAAAGCAGCAGAAAAATAAAACCAACAACAACAAAAATATTTTAACCCTGGAGCAATGAGAAGATAAGGAAGTATTGGGCAGAGAGAGAAACAAAGCCCTTTAGGCTAATGAGCCTGTTGCCTCTAGGTTTATCTTGGCTCCACCTCTCTCCTTTGTCACTGTATTCTTCAGTCTCCTCCTCCAGTCTAGCTGCCTCTTAACCTCATTAATACTTTGCTTTGATGGTCTTAAGTTCTTGACAATTTATTCCAGATGTTTGCTACTTTGAGTGAAATAGATTTCCCAAATTTCCTGTTTACTCTTAATGTCTTTTGTCTTTTTCTTCTTCTTTGAAAATGTGACAATTTTTTTTAACCTCTTAGCAATCTGAACATGTCAGTTCACTGTTCTACCCCCTCTTCCTCCTAGCACTTCCTAAAGTTTAGGGTGTTTTCCTTAGAATGGACATTCCTTTTTTTTTTGTCTTCTTGCAAGGCAATCTTGACCTTTTTCACCTTCCTTAATTCTGCACACATGAAATTCTAAGCTCTAAAGTTTTTTAGGTGTTTGTTGTGGTTTGGTTGGTTTTGGGGTTTTGTTTTTTTTTTCCTTGTGGGTGCACACGCACAGGATAGGAAGAAAATTACGGGGGGAAAAAAAAAATTCCTACTTTTTAACACACTCCAGACCAATGTTCTTCAAACATGGGTTTGCCCATGTTACTTGTTCCATCAGGTGTTTTCTGTGGATGAATTACCTGGAGAGCTTTGAGTAGACGTAGTGGGCTGGCATCTCCTTGTTGAGCTGCTCAAGGTGCAAAAGTTGGGGCTGCTTTTAATGGCATTGACACAACTCCCCTCAGTGTGAGTGCAGTTGGAGCAGTGTAGCTGACCTGGGAATGGCTGTGCTGTTGGAAGTTCCCGTTATAGTAATAAAAAAGTGTCCACTTTAAAGTGGTTGCATGGCTTTAATTATTCTGTTGTTTTCTTTAAAAATAAAACCAAAAACAAAACAAACCTTTAAGTGAACCAGTTCTGCAAGTACAAAAGCTGTGCCTAGACCAGGCCTTAGGCCTCAATCTTGCAAACACTTTCACAGGTGCTTAACTTTACCACTATGAGTAATCCTATTGATTTTAAATGGCACTACTCAGGCAATAAAGAGTGGACTTGTATGATCCAGGGCTTACCGTGGGGTATATCAGAAGTCACTCTTCTGAAATTAATGATTACATGTGTGCAAGAGGAGTGTCCAGCCCAGAATTTAGTTAAAATTAATAGTACTTTTGCTTGTAGGCTTCCTTTGAAGTATTTAGCTGTCTTGTCTGCTCTCTTGAGTGCTGCATCTTGAAGGCCATTCATTTTTTGACTGGTGGCTTTTGTTACAATGTCCTTCAAAAGAAATAATCAGGTAGTACTTGGTGTACTGCAGCTTTCTATCTCTTGGCCAATTGTTACCTTCCATTGAGGCTATTCCACGTGTCAGTGCCTTTACAATGTCATTTTATGGTGCCTGACACTGGGTGAACTCATGCTGCAGCTTTCCAGCCTCTAGATCTCTCTTTCCTAGCCAGTTGCCTATTTTCATGAAACTTGTAGCAATGTGACAGCTCTGAAACTCCTGTCTCTACCAAATTGAGCTGAAAGCAACCAACTCATTCAAAAGTTATTAGAGATGCATGCTCATGCACACCATGATCATATATGCATTATTTTTGAAGGAAGTCAGGCAGAAAAAATAACAAGTGATTTCATTAGATATAGATGCATTATAATGTCTCATGAACTTGAAAAAATAACTTTGCTGTATGGCTGGTCTTACAAATATGCTTTACCCCAGCTCATCTCTCACCACTCTTGACAAAAACAGGCATAAGGCTACTTTTTATGCAAAATATAGATGGACAAACCATTTTGGAAGTCACAGAAGGAAAATTCCCCTCTCTGTATTTCAACAATATAAGTAGGCTTGGCACTAGGGCCGAGAGATCTGTGCCAGTTGCCAACGTGGTGGGTGAGTCATTTCTGCTCAGGTGCTTGCTGGAGAAGGAAACCTTTGAGTTCTGCTTAGTTAGAGAAATACTTAGGGGAAACAGCCCTGTTGTGTTAAAGCACCAGGAATCTGACATCATATCCAACTTTGTCCCAGCTGGCTGTGCAGCAGATCATTAAAGGGAAAGGGTATTTTACTCATTCCAGCCTCTTTTCCCCTTTAAAAGGGCAAACCCTTGCATTTTAATCTTAAGAATTTCAAAATAGAAAAAGAAAAAAACAAACCAAACCCAGGTACTGAGATCAAGAAGAGAACATCCAACTTCCGCTGGAGCAAGTAGAGAAGGAAAGTTCAACATGAAAGGGTTTGTTCCAGATGACTGGAATACCTGCATGTTGCACAGCATTATGTGTTTTAACTCCAACTCTTGAACAGTGAGTGCTATTAATGCAGCAGTTGTGCTGTGACACTTGTGTAGGAAATGAGACAGCTTTGGCTGGCAAGAACCTAAATTGTGAGTTGTGCAGAAATTCTGGCAGAATTTCCGTTGAGCTCTGTGGGAGCTGGTCAGCACTGATTCTCTCGGTTGAATTGTGCTGTCCAGTGGTGTGCTGCAGGATGCACTGAGGAATCAAGGGTGGGGATGTAGGACACCAGGTGAAGATTAAGAAAGCCAAAGTCTGTCACTGGCTTAATGAACTCTTGATCAAGTTGCTTTGCACTTGCTCATCTCATTCTCTTTGGATTAGTCCTGGCACTTCGTTAGGATTCTTGGTGGGTGCTTTGCAGAAGGAGTCTTCAAGACACACAGGCATTACAAGGTAGATGATGATAACTTGCATATCCATTATTGTTTCTTGGGTGTGTGGAATCGCCTTGTTCACACCCAGTTTGCATGTTAAGTTCACAAGACAAATGTCAAAAATCCAAGCTTTGGGAATGGGTGTAGGAAAGCAGCATCTATGCTGACGCTGTTTCTTTCCTGCTGTTAAACAGCATGTACTGCCCGTCTCATTCTCTTGCCTCTGTTTTTAGGAGATCTACGGTGCTTTGGAAGGGGATCAAGGTTACAGCTGGTTTTCCTCCCTCCTCCAGGTTACAAGGCCAGACTTCTGGGTGCACCCAGATGTCTTGCACTTTCCCCAATGAAAGAGATGGGGATCCTAGCTCTTGGGCAGCCCAAGGGGCTGCTGCCACTGGCTTTACTCTTTCTAACTATTGTTCTTGGGGCACTGCCACTGCTACTGCCAGAACTTGAGGCTCCAGCTCAGCTTCTGCTGATGCTATTGCTGGCTCAGATGCCTCTTTTGCAGCTTCCTGGTTAGGCAGTTGTTAGCTGCAAACCTGGGGTGTGGAAGATTGGTCACTGCTTGTCTTAGTTTCTTTTCTCTTCTTTGTCTTCATTTGCTAATCAACATTTTGGAGATGAGTATAAAGGGAGGNACAAGGCCGAACCAATGAATTTAGTTTGAAGGCACCAACATCCTGCGAAGAGAGCTAGTGAAACTGGAGCTCAGTGTAGAAAAATGTCTTTGTTGGGTTGTCAGAGCTATGCAGCTGTTCCAGACTCTTGCTATTAGCCTACAAAATAGTCCATCCCTTTTCCATCTTCAAGATGCCCCTCAG
>VYZW01055252.1:0-28775 GCA_013401315.1 Balaeniceps rex
TTAAAAAAAAAAAAAAAAAAAAAAAAAAAAGCTGATGCTCTCGGGGGAAAGCAGATCAGGCCAATGCCGACGTTTGGGGCAATCTGAATTCTCTGTGTGGGGCAAGGCTCGCAGCTGCTCCCGAGCAGGGCCCTGTGCCGCCTTCTGGGTGCTCGTTTTGAATTCCCGGTGCGTTCTCTTGGCCTGGGCAAGCAGTGGAAGGGGAAGTCTAAGAGCTGGGTGAAGGCTGGGGGCAGTGAATGTTATTTAAATGTTATTTAGTGGGAAGGTAGTTCGGTGCCTTGTGTGCTCTGTGAAGACCTCTCTCTCCCTGGGGAGACCTGCAGCTCACTGCTTATGCCACTGGAGGGAAGCCACGGCATGGGGCACGAGCTTTGAACGTCTTCAGAGAGCAGTGAAATGATGGCTTTGTTTAGGTTTGCCTGGCGGAAACGATCCGCTATAGACCGCAAAAATGCGGTGAGATCCAGCAAGACTAAATGAAATACTTAAAAGGTACATGGGATTTGCTGGGACAAACTTATTGCACTCTTTCCCCCCCCCCTCCCCACTAGAATACTTTTCCAGCTGTGGTTTTTCCTTGCCACTCAAGTTGTTTTAGGTCTGGACACTGTTCCTACTTGGGACTGCTCCCTTGTTAGTGAGACGGGGCAGAGGAATTACATTAAAAATATCTCGGTGCCTTCAAGAGATTCCGATCTTCCTTCTTTTACTCTTAGCAGTTAGACCATCGTGCTGAAGTGGTTTACTGTTGGGTGCCGTCGCTAGCTGAGCCCACCCTGACAAGCTCTGGAACACTTCAGTGTCCCCGTCGGTGAATCTGCTGTTTGCAGATGGCATCGGTTTGGAATCGGTCTGGTTTCGTGGCCGCTTTCTGGTGCGGTGTGGGTTGTGCTGCAGCACGTCTGGGAGTCTGGTTCTCTGCCGTCAGCATCCCTCGGGCAGGACAGATGGATGTAACGTGTACTGGTGATGGGAGAGCATCCAGCCTGCGGGAGGTTGTCCCTGTCTGCAGCTTACCTGCTCACCACTTAGTTTTAATAACAAACAATTTAATGATTCTGTCGTTCCTGACCTATCTTGGAGAGGTTTGCTGAAAAGTTATGCCAATCGATTAAAAAAAAAAAAAAGGCAAGCTGCTGCAACCCTGATGGGTGATGAGCAAATACGCTTTTGGGTGGTATTGTCCTTTGCTGGGTCTTACGGTAAACCCAAAGGAACCCCTCTTGTGGGAGAACACAGTTCTGGACCTGAGGATAGGTCTCCGGGTCTCTGCCCGTGTAGATCACTTGGTGTCACTAAATAGCAACCCCATTACCTGTCAGGAGAGTGTCCATGCTGGGGCTTCCAGGGCAACCTTCCCAGCAGCGGCGTTACCTGACCTGTGATCAGACCTCCGGGCCCTTCCCATTCCCAGCTCTCCCACCTCAGCCCAGTAACCGAGCGCTGTGCTGGCCGCACGTTCCCCGTGGCAGGCTGCTCGAGAATCGCCTCTCGCAAAGGACTGCGCGCACGCATTTCCACTCCGCATCTTCCCAAGAAAAGTTCAGAGGCCCGTGTGTCACCGAATCTTTCATGACATCAGTACGGTCCTCCTAAACGTGTTTAGAGTGCTGCTTCCTCCCGCCCCTGCCCCAGCAATAGAGCTGCTTCCAATGAAACCTTGAAGAAGAGGGTCTCCAGGAACCAGCTGTTCGGATGTGCCGCAGATAGCGATCTCTTGTCATCTTGGAACTGGTTGAATTTACAAGAAGGAGAGGCAGTACATTCTTTATAAAGAGCAGAAAGTGAAAACAAGAATTGTTTCAGAAAAAAAAAAAAAATCTAAGTTGTGTTAAGTGGTTAGAGGAACTGATCCAAACCCAGCGCTCAGGGAGAGGGAAACCTGTCATGGACACTCCTTGCTTCTTTTGGGAAGCAAATGACACACGAGTTACAGATCATGAAGGAAGTAGATAGTAATCTCCCTTTATTGCCCCTGCCTTGCAGTGCCATGACTATACCCGGAATATTGTCTCTGGTTTTAGTGGTGTGTCATTGAAAAGACTTTTTCCACTTGGGAAAGAGACCAAAAATAACAAAGCAATTGTTTTGTCAGGAAAGAAGTGAACTGTGTCTTTGTGGAGAAGTGACTCCTGATGGAGAGCGAGGAATTTCTTTGCTTTTCAGTTTTTTCTCTGAATATTAGTGTGAGAAACCTGATTTTGCAAGAGTAGTTTCGAAAAGCAGTGCTGCCGGACACCCTGGGGCTCTCAGAAGCGTGATACGATGCCCTGTGCAGGGAAGTGAAATCAGAGCCATGAGAATATGATGCCGAATTCCTTTTCTAAGCTACCTCTGCAGGTCAGCAAGTCAGTAGAGAGTCGAGTTGTTGTTTTCCAGTGATCAGGCACTGACCCCAAAGACCCATTCTGGGAGGTTCGTTGGGCCAGTAAAAGAGCAGACAGAAAAAGATTAATGGAAGGTCGTTGTTGTACCAGACTCTTACCTCCCTGACAGGTAGAGGCTGCCTGGGGAAGCCCTTTCTGTCCCATTGACGTGGTATTTCGCTCTCCAAATATTCACCTGACCGATTTTTGTCACTGTTAAATTCAGAACAACCTGAACTGACGATACCACGCTGCGGTACGGCGAGGAGCTGCGTGCTGCGCGTTTCCTGGCGTATTGCGTCCGTCCCAGCGGTGACCGGGAGCGGGACACGGGCACTGCCGTGAGGTGCCACCCGGGATGTGCCACCCACGTTCGCTTCGTACCACTCGTGGGTTCCTCCGTCCATTAGCAGGGGTAAGCAGTGTTCTGGGGGTTAATGTGGTTTGGTGGTTTTCTTTCAATCGAAGGAGAGTGCTGAGGGAGCCGGGGAAGACACGAAGCCGTTCAGATTACTTTTGAGTGACCCTTTCACAAATGTCACGGTATGACTGTTCATCACTTCAACCGACTCACAGGTTTGCAAAAGGCTGGATGACCCCATCTCTGTTGCAGCTTCTTGGAAAAGTGTAGATGTGTCAGCAAGAGGGCTGAAAACGGGCTAAAAAGCCACGTGAAATCCGTGATAGGAAAACCGAGATCAGCTTTGTGCCTACCAGCAAAGGAAACGCGCTGCTCCGGTGCCGAGGCCGCTCTGAAGCGCCGGGCTGTCCTCGGACGGGGGGAGCCTCGGAGGAACGAGGCCTCGCTTAAACTCTCCAGCCAGGTAAGCTGCAGCGCAGGGCTTCGTGCTTGATTCAAACCAGCGGCGAGTTCCACCTAAAAGAAATGCTCAGGAGGATTTGCCTTGGTCCCAGGGGCGTGCTGGGAGACCGCTACGTTTAATGGCTGAGGTGGTGCGTGCTGCCGACGCAGAGCCCCGGTAGGCCCTGGCTCGGGAATTATGCCAAAAGGCGTTACAAATCATCAGGGCTACTTTGGGGAGCTACGAGTGTCTGAGATAAACCAGCAGCGGAATTAAAATCCGTTTTAGAGCGGCCCGTGAACGTCAGCCCATCGCCTGTTCTGGGTAGAGCTCAAATAAACGCGGCCCGGGCCGTGCCCATCGCTTGCTCAGCGGCGCTGCCGGGCCAAAACGCTGAGCCCCTGTGATTCCAGCTAGGCAGAGTTCTTTCTTTAACCCTGACGGACAGAAACTCATCTTACCGGAGAGCGCTTTGGATTCCTTCTGACCATCGGGGCTGACTTCTCCTTCTGGGCAGCAGAAAACCGGGTTTGATTTTCGCTGCTTGTAGATTGTGTGTTTACCCTTGTAGGCTTGGTCTTTGACAGCGTTAAGAATGAAGCCCCAGAGATTTACCATCCAGGGAGCAGATCCAGTGACCGGCAGCTGGAGGCGAGAGGCTCGTTCTGGTGTCGCAGAAGGCAAATGCTCAAACGTTAATTCTCTGTAACGATGTGCAAAATGATTTGGCTGCTGGCTCCTCAGGAGAAAAACCTCCACGTCCTCTCACCTCCTCGCTGTGGCTGCTTTGCACTTCCAGGGACTTTGTGTTTGCTTTTTGAGTGCGTGACCTGGTTCGGGCTGTTCACGATCGCCTGTTGGAGTCTCTTTGAGACTGAGGTGCTGCCTCCTTGGGGGTTGCGGGAGGATGGGGGGGGGCTGTTAGGGATGAGCTCTCCGTTCCCCCTTCCCCAACCACGGCTGCCCACGCACCTGCTCTAGGTGCAGCGCGCGTCGCTCTGCGGGACACCTTCTGGATAGCATCGGGGTATAAACAAGGTGTTCGTGCCTGGGCTGCGCACATGGGATGATATTAACGTAAGGGATGTGAGTAGGCATGGAGGGAACAAGCGTGAGAAAAATATTTGGGAACACCGAGTGTTGGGAGATGAGGACGTAAGGAGCTCGGCTCTTGCAGAGGAGAAAGATACTGCTGTATGGGATCGCAGCTCAGACCCCCAGCTCGGTCATATGGGTAGCAACTCTAAAAAAAAATGTAATGAACGCCCCTCGTTGCGGTGCTGGGCTTCCCAAACCAAAACAGAGTACAACATTTTCCAAACTACGTTTTTCTGCGATTCTATATTTGGTGTTTGGTACCCAAACTGCTCGGTGGCCTGAGCTACCTGGCAGAGCAGAGAACAGACATGGGAACGGGAGATGCTTGAGAAAAATACAAATTGTGACAGCTGCCGGAGAAGCCTATTCAGAGGATGTTGGGGTGGCTTATGAAAACAGTCTGCACTCTCCTCGTCAGAGGTCGTCGGAGCAGACGGCAAAGCCTGACCTGAGAGCAGCGAGGCGATAAACAGCAGTTGCGCAGAAAATGACTCGTGGGAGGATATTTTAGACCCTGTAGTGTCTCCACGTGGCGATGCTTGAGAAGTCGTGCGTGTTAAGCAAGTGTGTTCGTGGGCTGGCGACTGTTTTCAGGCTGGGCTCTCTGCTTTTGCTCAGAGCAAGCAAGGCTTTGCCAGCTGATGGTTGTTATCCCGGCTTTGTCTTGAGAGATGGCAGGGGTGGTGGTGCTGCGGTGGTGCTCTACTGGTGTGAAACCAACCAACTGGTTTCTTTCCTAGCCGCAAGCCTGCTGCCCAACGTGCCCAGCCAGGGGCGGCAGAGCCCGGCCTGAGGCAATGGGGTGGCTGGGTCCTGGGAGCCACGGGCTGTGCCCGTAGGAGAGGCCACGAGGAGTTTGTGACCCAGGAACCGGTGGGGTTTGTGTGACGGGCAGCGGCAGCAGCCCAGTGTGCCGATGGCAGCACGCTCCCTCGCCCTTTTCACGGGCGAAGGTGGCAAACCGTGGCGTTAACAGGGGTGTAGTACAGAAACCATCAGATTTCCCAGCTGAGTGCTCTGCGCGTTAGGATGTGACTTGTGTGGAGGTGTGTGTTCTTCTCTGCCATCGATTGGGAAGTTTAAAAACAAGAAAAAAAATCTTACCTTCTTTCTCAGCTAGCTATTTGGGATCGGTTGCAGCTTCCTCCTTCTCTGCCTTGTGGCACCATTCCTGATAGGAGAGATGGTGTCTGGGAGCAAAAGGAAAAGGCAGGCTGTCAGGTACAGAGCACGCTGTGCTCTTCGTGGGCTCGGCAAGGAGCTCTCCTGCTTTTACCCCAAAAAAGTAGGTGAATTCTGTGCGTTTCCTCCTGCCCCCTGTGCTTGGGGTACAGGGGCACCAGAGCAGGCGCAGCTGCAGCGGAGGGGCAGCGAGCTCTCCAGCGTGTGCCCTCCTAGAACGTAAAGCACTTTGCAGGGGTGCCCTTGGATTTCTTTGCCTTCAGAGGGAATCTGGTGAGACGGGGCAGAAGGACAAAGTACGTGAGTCTGATGTGTTCAAGCTGGGGCAGTGCAGAGCGAGCAGGCGCCTGTAACGGCACTCCCAGGTGGCTCTGCCAGGCGCTGTACCTGTAAGGCTGAGTTCAGCTCCCACTGAAATCCTCGGGGTCCCAGATTTACGGCAAAGAGTCACCTGTAAGGCATTTAAACGCCGACCTCCTCAGCTGCTGGATGCTGTTATCCCCCAAAAGGTAACTCCAAGCGTTTCAGTGTTACAGTTAGAGTTTGAATGTCATCCTCAGCGCTCCTGAAAGGAGAAAGTTGGAGCTCAGAGCCAGCTTCGAGCGTGCGTTGCCCAACCACTAAAAAATCTGGGCTGTTGTAGCAGGGTCAGTGCCCTCACGGTGTGCGGGAGGCAGGACGGGGGCTCACACCGGAGCCCCCGGGCTGAGCAGGGGCTCGCTCGTGTTCTCCGCTGGCACAGCCCCGATTTCGCCGCTTCCAGCCACGGCGAGCAGCGGCACACCTGGGCTGGGTTTGGGGGCAAACTGTGCCCCAACAGCGAGAAACAAACGCCGTTACTGGGAAGTTACAAACGTTTACGGCCCGGGAACAGAGTGTTCGCGGGGGAATTTCCCCGCCTTTCCCCAGCCAAAAGAAAAAAAAACCCTCAGCATACGACTGTAAAACTTGCCTCCTCTCCCCGCGCAGGTAAATAGGCTCGGCTGCCTCCAGAGCTCCGCGTCGTGTATGAAAAGCAGAAAGGGGAGCGAAGGCGGCGAGCGCCGGGCTGCGGGGATGNGGGCAGCCGCTGCCGGGGGAGGGGAGGGGAGGGGATGGGAGGCCCCGGCTGCCGCTCCGCCACCTCGCCCGCTTCTGCTCCCTCCTTGGCCGCTGCCGTGGGCGCCGCCTGCTCACGCGTGTCGGGGCGATGAGCGTGGCAGGAGCAGGGGCGCAGCCTTCCACCGGTGAGCCGGTTCACCGCCGCGGTGTAAGACTCTGCTTCTGTGCCTGGGCTGGGGAGAGCCGGCATCCCCCCCGGAGGAAGGACTGTTTGAAAAGCAGACGGGAAAACGCAGCCTTTCCTGACGGTCCTTACCGGTCTCTTTCTCTTTCTGCTTTAAAGCTGGACGGCTGGATCGGCGCTGCTGCTGCAGAGGAGCTCCCACAGCCGCTGTCCTCAGAGCCACCGTCAGCCTCCGAGGAACCCCCTCTGTCTCCCCAGGTTTCTGATCACGGCGCTCGGAAGCCCACGGTGCTATGCTGTCCTGCCACGTGCCAAATTTAACGCGTCCGTCCAAGGTAACGTACCGCCCGCGCTCACGGTTGGGCGCAGGTGCTTTGGAAAGGAAAGGGAGGATGAACGGGACTCTGGGATTCTCCGGTCCTATATCGAATATCTGGGTTTCCAAAAAAGTTTAGAGCACGCTTGTGTTGGCTAGTTTGGAAAACTTCCCTTCTTGCTTCGTGATCTGCAAAGGTCTTACCCCAAATGGCGGGGAACCGCTGGGGTGAAAAGAGGAGGACAATGTGCTGGAGCTGCTTTTAGTGCTGACGGGGGGAAATGGGGTTGTGAAGGCACCACAAAATGGGTGTGGGAAGGATGCTTGGTCACCCGGGGTGGCAAGCGGAGGCTGATGGGGAGGCACATGGCAGGCAGCGGCTGGTCCCTGGTGCTACCGTTGCTTTGCTGCTGGGGAGAGCATGAGGTGGGAGAATAATTTCTTGCATCTACAACAGTAACAAATTCTGTCACGCAGCAGCCGTGTTTGCTGCTTCTGCCCCTGCGAGAGGACGAGCTCAGGGCTCTTTGCGCTCTCTTTGCTGCAGTGGATGTTTGCCCCTCTCCTCCTTTTCCTGGCTGAGCTGGGCTCCGGCACCCAACCCACTTACCAATGGAAAGATGCTGTGACAAACGAGAAGCTCACCTGCCAGCAGTGCCCGCCGGGAACCTTCGTGGCACAGCACTGCACCAGGGACAGACAGACAGTGTGCAAACCCTGCCCGGATTTGCACTACACGCAGTACTGGAACTACCTGGAGAAGTGCCGCTACTGTAACGTCATCTGCGAGGAGAAGCAGGTGGAGGTGCAGCAGTGCAATTCCACCCACAACCGCGTCTGTCAGTGCCGGGAGGGCTACTACTCGGAGATGGAGTTCTGCATCAGGCACTCCAAGTGTCCGCCGGGCTTTGGCGTAGAGAAAATGGGTGAGTACCCTAGCCAGGCAGCTGCGGCAGCGGTGCGCGTGCTTGCGAGGCTCTTGCCATCCCAAAAATCTCTGCTGCTGCTAAAAATCAAGGAGAAAGCGGCCGATGATTGCCCGTAGCCTGACTTTACTCCCTTTTTGCTTAGCGGCGCAGTGCTGTCCTTGCTCATGTGTGAAACTGCTCCTGGTCTCTTTCCAAGGAGTGATTTATTTGGGTTCCCCCTCCCCAAGCACTTTTGCTTTGAAAGCCTTTGAAATCCCCCAGCACCACACTTCCATGGGACGCCGCAATCCTGGCTGCCTGCTTCACCCGCCGCAGCAGGCAGAGCCGGGCCGTGATTCACCTGTCCCCGGAGCAGCAGCTCGCCCTGCCAGGGCTCTCGGCAGGTGGAAACGTCCGAGCGGCTCCCGCTCCTCGGTCGACTCCCTTCTTCTTGCTGGCAGGTAGCCAGGGGATGGGGAACGCTAATTACCTGGACTGAAAAGGGCTGCTAATGATGCAAGGGCAGGGCTGGTGAATGTGTGTAGCTTTGGGGCTGGGTTTTGTGGTTTTTATTGAGCAATTTGGAGAGGCTGCATTCAAAACATGAAGCGGGTACATGGACAGGTTCCAAAACCATAAAATCAGCCTTGTTTCGATTCACGTCTGAGGGAGTGAGACGGAGTCACGAGTCCGAGACTCCGTCCCCTGGTGAGATGTAAGTCACGGGAGATTTTAGGGGGTTTATTCTTCCGTTGTTTCCCCAGCACAAATTTGCCCCAGTCCCTTAGTTGCCCCCGTTTGCACATGTGCATACTGCCTACAAGTACAAGTCGCCTGCGAGCGGGTTTCCCTCTCACTCTCCCCTGAATCACCGAGGACGGGGCTCTGTCTGGAAACCGCAGCTGGGTACAAGAAAACAGCATGGGCAGCATCAGCAGAACCAGCATCATCTTGCTTCATGCTTTCAAGTGTGGTTGTTTTTGAAGTCCTTCCGTGCATGGCACAGCAGAGCTCCAGGCTCCCAGACCAGAGGAGAAATACCTGGTGTCTTCAGCCGACGCTTGTGGCTGAGGCTCGGGGTTTAATTTTTCTATAGGACGCGACTGTTTCAGAACGCAGTAATGCAGGAAAAGGTGAACCGGGGCCCCGAGCAATGCGGGGAAGCCCTTTGAAATGAAACATCAAATCTGGCCAGAGGGTTGGCTGCAGGACCGAGGAGCCATGTGAGCAAGCTGGGCCATTTGAGAATTCCATTTTTTAATTATTATTATTTATTTACAAATGGCTTCTTGCATGGGGAGCGATGGCCCCCCAGCCCAGACATCTGAACCCCACAGCAAGGACCGAGCATCCACCGCGGCCGGCCAGAGCCCTGGGGCTGTGAGCGCTTGCGTCTGGAGGGGACGATGTGGACCCTGTGACCGCGGAGCGGTGGCCGCTGGGCCGTGGGTGGCCCTCGCTGGCCTTCAGGTCGGGCGGGCGCTTTGATCTGTGTGCGGCTCCTCTGGGCACGTGGGCTTCTTGTGGATTTCCCGTTTGCAAATAGCGGCTCAGGTGTTCGGGTCACTGGCGGCGTTGGCGAGGGCTTCTCCTGGTAAAGCCAAAGCGATGGCCTAAAGTGGGTCGTAACAAGGTGGAAATCTTGTTCCTAACTAAATATATGAAGAGGAGATGAAAAGGGGAGTGAAACTTGCTGCCATCAGGGCCATCCCCTCTTCTCCCAAGGAACGTGCGAGACACCCTGGTGCAATCGCACTCACGTGGCACCGTCCCTGTCAAACGGCGGCGGGCCTGGCCGGGAGCCTGGGTGGGAAACTGCAGCGCTGCAGAAGCGAGCAGAGCTTTCACCTTCTCAGCGACTTTTACTTTCACTTGGCCAGGAGCCTCCTGACTCTGCTGTGAATCAAAGTGCTGGTTTGGCACTCGGCTCACCCGTCGTCCCAGCTGGCTTCTCCCACCCAGGAGGTGGCCCTTTTCGTAGCAGATGAGGTCTCCTCTTGAGTCTGGGGGCCCCGGTGACAATTTGTCAGCGCGTGTTGAATCTTTTGGCTTGGGAAATGACTGGGGAGAGCGTTGCCGTTTGCCCTACAAGTGGGTGCTTCCCAGGGGAGCTGCAGGCAGCGATCGCTTCCAAAACACCACCCTCGTGCTCGAATGGTGTCTGGCACTCTGCTCTGCCGGCATCGTCCCCAGCTCCTGCCCCTGCTCCCTTGCCAGCTTGCCTCCCCGGGCTGACGGTCCCCTTGCCTCCCCGTGCGCAGGTACACCCTTCGAGAACACCCGGTGCCGCGCCTGCCCCCGCGGCTTCTTCTCTTCCTCCAACTCCAGCACCAGGCCGTGCCAGCCGCACCAGGACTGCGAGCAGCAGGGGAAGGTGACCAACGTGCAGGGCAACCAGTACCACGACACCCTCTGCACCTCCTGCAGACGGGGGAGAAGCAACAGCACGCAGGGACCAGGTGAGCCGCAGCTCTGCGGGCAGAGGGGGGGATGCCGGGACCACGATGCTGCCAGGGCGAGAACGAACTTTCTGGTGACTTTTTCCCTACGTAGGTGCAAAATGAGGTGAAATAGCTTGTAAAAGTATGGAGCGATCCATAATTAATAGTAATTATAGATAAAATATGGTCGGTCTGCCTTCTTTCCCCTCCAGGGCTGGTCCTGTAGGGCAAGGGCAGGGTGCAGGGCTTAAGCGACAGCCACTCCTCAGCCAAAGCCGTGCAGGCTCCTTGCTCAGTGAGAACGAAGAGCTGGCAGTGAAATCCCGCCGGTTCTTACCAGGGGCTGGGATAACCGGGGATGCCGGGACATGAGGACAGTTTTGGCAGCCTCTGGGCTGTAGGCGATAGCCAGGTGTGAAGGGCTGAGCCACCCGGCTCGGCTCCTGGCGTGCCTCCTGCGCTGGCTTCTCCCGAGCTTTCAGCCTGTTTTCCAGGAAGCTTTTACTGCGGCCGCAACCTTGTCTCGTGCAGGTTGAATGGAGCAGAGTCCAAGGTACATCGGAGCTGAGCGTAGGGTGGATTTTGACCCGTCAGGTGAAAAAGTAAACATGTGGTGTCAACTGTGTCACCGTGATAGTGCAAATGTAGTGCTGAGCCTCGGGGGAAGCCGAAGGTTGGGCAGGAGCTGCCAGCGGGCACAGATCGTAGATTCATAGAATACCAGGTTGGAAGGGACCTCAAGGATCAGCTGGTCCAGCCTTTCTTGGCAAAAGCACAGAGCAAACGAGCCGGGGAGAGCAATGGGCTGGCTCTGGGGGTGCTTTGGAACATGAACCCCAACAAGTTAGGGGCTGAGAAAGGGACTGAAAACCATCTCAAGGGCCTATGTCAGTCGAGGTGAGGCAGGCAGCCGCTTCGAACCACCCGCTCTGCCCTGAGCGTCCAGCCAAGATACACAGGAGACAAATTCAATGTGACTGATCTGGGTGCCAGTGAACCTGCACCCTTGGACTTAAAAAAAAAAAAAACAAAAACAAAAACAAAAAAACCCAATCAGTCAGAGCCATAGAACAGCCCAGGCTAGAAGGGACTTTGACATTTCATCAGCCCAACCTTTCTTGGGAAAGGGAGCCTGGATGAGGTTATCCAGCACCCTGTCCAGCCACGTCCTGAAAACCTCCAGCGACGGGGACTCCATTGCGTCCCTGGGGAGGTTGTCCCAGTGATTGACTCTTCTCACTGTAAAAAACATCAATTTCTTCCACGAAAATGAAGCTTGAGCTTCAAGAAGAGCTGCTCCCCCGTGGTGACGCAGCAGGCAGGCCGTTCCCCCCGGCAGCGCGCCAGAGGAGCTCTTCCTTTCCCAGCCCCTCCTAGCCCAGCCAACGCGGGGCATTTCTCCTTACGAAGCCTGACTCACGCCACGAGCTCCCTGCCAGGAGCGTGATCCCGCCGGAGAGAGGAGGCGAAAGGCTCCGTCACCAGCGGGACGTGGTCCCGGGGAGGGGGGGCGGTCAGGCGAGAGCAGCGTCAGCAGCACGTGCGCTGCCGCTCCTTAGGCACCGGCACGGCGGCCAGATTGGCCTTTCAGCTATTTATAGAGACGAGGGCTGTGAGCAATGGGAGCCGAGGGGTATTTTTAACTCCGGTTCATCATGATTTCGCTCAGGAGGCGTGTGGGCACCTGCCCTCCTCCCTGCTCCATGGCAGCCGCAGGAGCAATTCAACGTAAACCCCGGGTTTGCAGGAGAGGCAGAGTCTGGCAAGGGAGCCCAACCCGCCCCACTAGAACCAGTGAAACCATTCCCAGTTTACAATGGCACAAACCTGGGCTCGACTGAGTAATCGTTTGCCCTTGGTCTCTTGAAAATCCTTTGTGATTTCATTCCTTGTGCTGGACGCACTCCTGCGGTGCTGTAACCAGCTGGGACCGGGGCTGTCCAAAAGCCCTGATCTGGGCTGCACCTGGGGCTCGTCCTGTCCCGAAAACAGAAACTTTCAGGAAAAATAACGTGTAAATACTTACTGCAATTACTTCTGTTTTTCTGGAGTTTCCCTCTTCCCCTGCTCCCTGGCAGGGAGGAACATGGAAAGGGTATATTTGTTTTTTTTCAAAATTACAGGAACTTTTACGCATTGTTTTCTAACTGCCCCGTATAGGATGGGCTGCTGCTGGGAAATCCAGCCTGTGGCGAGGGCCGGACCCAGCCTTCCAGGGCAGTTAGCTGGCAGGGACGGGCCTTCGCCGGTTAACGATGCCATATTTGGTGTCTTCCTCCTTCTCCTTCCTTCCAACCTCACTTTCTCCATTTGCAAAACGCTTATTCTGACCTGCTCGTTCCACCGCACGCCTGCCAGCAGCGCGAGCCGGCTGCTCTCCCTCTTCCCCCGTGACTTAGGCAAAGGACGAGCCCGCTTCGAGCCAGATGCTGCTGCACCCTCGGGCAGGCACTCGCGCTCTGCCTGGGCACCCATGTGCATGGGCAGAGGTGGGCAGGTGGTCCCCAGGTCATGTTCAGGGACGCACGTGGCTGCGTGAGCTAAAATACCCTCCCGAATCTGGAAGGTGGGTTGTGAGAGGTGGGTTTCCCAGCAGGGCTCCCTAGGCTGGGACCCCTGGTCCGAGCCGCGGCTGGAGAGCAGTGCCCAGGTGAGGACGATGTCAGAGAATCACAGAACGGCTTGGGTTGGAAGGGACCTGTAGAGGCCATCCAGTCCAACCCCCTGCAGTGAGCAGGGACATCTTCAACCAGATCAGGTTGCTCACAGCCCCGTCCAACCTGACCTGGAATGTTTCCAGGGATGGGGCATCTCCCACCTCTCTGGGCAGATGTCCCACGGGGAGGTTCGGTAGGGCTGTGACCTGCTCTCCTGGTGTCCCATGGTCACCTTGCCTTTAACCTCCGGGCGATTTTCTCCCACCAGCTCTAGGAGACGACGACTGTGAGCAAGCCATGATAGACTATGTGGCGTACCAGAACATCCCCATCAGAAAGCTGAAGCGCCTGCAGCAAATCCTGGAGCGCTCGCCTAAGAAGCAGGCGCTGGGGAACAAGGCAGCCATCCAGGAGAAGTTCAGGGCTTTCCTCATCCAACTGAAAGAGGGGCACTACGAGGTCACCAAGGAGCTGCTGGACGCGCTGCGAGCTACCAAGCTGCACTCCATCGAGGAGAAGGTCCGCGAGCGCTTCCTCCTGAACTGAGAACACGAACTGAACTTTCCGGGTGGTTTTTGTTTTGCTTTTTTTTTTCATTCTGTGGCTTCATTAATTTATTAATCTTTCCAAACCTAACTTGAAATGCGGCGCAGAGATGAGCGATGGGTCAGAGCTGAAGCGTGCTATGGCGGCCGCGGTGGGTCCGGCTCTGCGTGCGGCCGTATCGCTGCCTCCGGGATGGGATGCTGGCTGCTGATTTTCCAGCACTCAGCAAGGGTCAATATTTTATCAGAAAAGAAACATGCAGCCAGGGTCATTTTTTCTGGGGAAGAACCCAGCTCCCCTTTTTAGACACTGTCTGGCTTTGCTTTAAACTGTGGTTTTGGTTTTGTTGTGTTTTGGGGTTTTTTTACTTATTTAACAGTATTTCCCACAGAGAATTCACTTGTGTTTTGCTTGTCATGCTTTGAGAAAGGGGTTTACTGATGAGACACGTTGGGTGTAGGATGCCCCTGAAGTCACCGGTACAGCCAGCTTTAAATTTATTTCTAAACTACCGGTTTTTATACCATACGTGAGAGATGTTTTCTAAAGAAAGAAACCAAAGAAGTTATTTTATTATACGATTCTCTGTCACCAGAGTCCTTTCCTAGTCTCATTTGGAGGAGAGACGTGGTGTTGCAAGTCCCAGACCATCATCTTCTGACTCCGCTTTACCCTTGCCCGCTTTTCGCATGTGCTTCACCCCATGATCACACAACATCAGCCACGCACATGACCCAACACACACCGAAACCAGCCTCCGGGAGCCACGGCACGGCTGCATGTGAGCGGGATGTAGCCTGTTTGCGTTAGGATTTGCCGCCCGGTGCGGCCAGGGTGATGTTCACATCTCTTGCGTCAACCCAACCATGTCACCCTGAGCGCCAGGTCTGTCCCTAGACCCGACCCAACGCACGGCGAGTGAAGAGGGCTTAGTCAGCCACGAGCCGTGCCTTGGGGCACTTGTGCTGACTGCAGGAGGGGTTTTGGTTTTTTTTTTTTCAAGCCTTGCAGATGTCACTTAGGGAAGTCAACAAGGGTGACCCTCTCAGACATCTTCCAGCCTGTAGCAATGATGACACAGAGCCTACATCTTCTGCCTTGAATGAGTTTCGCTTTTTTATAGCTCTCTTTTAGCTGAGTAGTTGCCAGGAATAGTTTGTGGTTAAAAAGACGAATATTTTCCCCCAGCTGTTAAAAGCACTCTGAAACATGTGCTATGTAGAAGTGCCCCCACACTTCCCTCGTGCGAGGAAGGCTGACATAACCGAGTACAAGAGGGGATTTTAACTTCCCCTTCCTGCCCACGGACACATCCCGGGCTCCTTCTGCTGCAATGACAAGTTGTTCATCCATGAACCGGGCTGGATGAACGGGGCTGATGCGGCGGCAGCGCTTGCCTTTTCGCTGCTCCAGAGCTCCGGAGTCCCTGGGTGTCTGCTCGCACCGGCCTGGCTCTGCAGACTTGCAGCTGGGGATCCCAGACTTGCAACTGTCTCACCCCGGTTTTGGGCTCTGGGGATGAAGCGGTTCAGTGATCCTGATGTTGCCCTGGGTCAGTTCAGCCAGGGACAGAGAGAAGCAAAGGGCTGAAAAGCAGCAGAGGGGACCCGTCGCTCGCACCTCTGCTTTGAGCCAGGACCGATCCTGGCAATCCCCTTGCAGCTTTGTCAAGCCTGGCCTTGAGATCCTACAACGGAGGCGGCACAAGGGTCCGTAACTCCCCTTTCCCATGCTCAGTTATCACCATGTCCAACCTCTTCCCTACTGAGCTGCTTTATTTCAGTGAACTTCAGCTCGGTCCCCAAGCGTGACTTACTCCGAGTCCCTTGGCAGCAGCGAAGTGCCGATGGCATGGCCCAAGAGCAGCTAGGGCAGGAGACGAGGAGGGTTTCCATCGGGGTACTGTGAGAAACGAAGTACAGCTGCAGCACGGTGCTCTTCTCCGAGGCAGAGTGCGAAGCAGGACAGCCAGCACTGAGGGGTTGAAGGCTGCGGCTCCTCGAGGGATTCCCGTCCTGCTGCATTGCAGTTAGTCCTGACTCAGCGCTAAGGGGTCGGTGTCCTTGGTCTAAAGAACAGGGATGGAGGGCTGTTAGTGTAGGAACTGTTCTGTTCTTTGTCCACACCATCCTGGCTTCTTGAAATACATACTTACTGTGAGAGCCAAGGAGGGAGGGAGGGAAAACGAGAGTATTATTGGCAAGAAACTGATAATCGTTATCTTGGATGCTGGTTTAGTTGGGTGATTTTTTTCAGGGAAAGAGGTGCCTTTCCTGTGTATTTTTTGTGATGAAAGACCTCAGTCCTGGGATGGAAGTGCCCGTGGGGCACTGTGGCTGAGCTCGGGGTCTCGGGACACCTCGTGTTGTCCTTGGAGCTTGTTGCCCTTCTCATCAGCAAGGCAACATCTGGGGTGCGGGCTGGCGGCTTCCATCAGCTGCGCAGCGAGGCAGAAGGCAGCCAGCTCCTGTCCCGGGCTCCCGGCTGAGCTGTGGCTGCTCACTGGCGGCTTCTCACAGCTGCGATGTGGCTGGGGGCCCCATGGGAGTCCAGGTCTGACCAGGCACTGGCAGAGGTTAAAGCAGAGCAGCTGTGGTTCAGCTGTGCTCAGTCCTGTGCTCATCCCACGCCAACACGCTGAGCGATGCGAGAGCCCAGCGGCTGATAAACACGGACTGGGCAGCGATTCCCCCACTGCTCCCAGCACACGTCCTCCCAGCTGGGCTTGCCCTGGCCTGGAGAAGAGCCCAGGAAACATGATTCCTGCTGAATGCCAGCACAGAGGAGGGGTGCTTTGGGTTTGTGGTTTTTATTTGACATCGTGAGTACTCTTTCCCTTCTGGTGATCAGTCTGCACGGACCCTTTCTCCATTCAGATAAAGCAAATGCAGTAGCTGCTTTGTAGGCTTGCTCCCATGCAGAGGTTTGCAAGAGTTGAGCTCGCACCACTGTGACTCCGAGGGGTCAAACACCCCCCGTGTAGGGGTGCAGGGGTGAGGAGAGATGCCCGGCTCCTTCCCATCCTCCCGAGGAGCGATGCCTTGCTGAGCCCCCGCGGCCCTCCCAGCACTGAGCGTGGGTCACCCACGCCTGACCCCTCCTTGGAGGGGCGACGACGGGCGCCTGTCACCCATGTGCTGTGCCCGATTGCAGCAGGGGCTGCACACCTCAGCTTGCCGGAGCAGGAGATGAGCTCTGCACTGCCAGGCTCCTCCAGCCGCTGGCCCGTGCAACCAGGACCGAGGGTCTGGGGAAGCCCCGCACCACCCGGCAGCTCCCCAGCTCGGTGCTACCAGCGTGACTTGCTCTTCCAGGATGTCTTGAGAGCACCCACGTGTTGTTATCCTGCTCTGCCGAGGTGGTTTTGACCTGGCGGTGGCTCAGCGTGCATTTGGGTGTTGGTGTCTTACAACCCAGCGCAGGCAGGTTGGAGCATCCCGGTGGGAGCTTTCCAGGCAGGCGACGTTTTGGGCACCGGTGCTGTTTGTGGGCTGTTTATCGGCAGCGCTAGACCTCTCCCCAGGTCCCCCTGCTGCTGTAGTCCGCAGTGTCCCTCGACCCAGGACCCCTCATGCCGTGTTAGTTGGAATTTCTGCACAGCGAAGTTTCGCCTTGCGTGGGCTCAGGGATAATGTGACAGCGGGGGATCCTTCTGGTAAATATTGACCTTTATAACAGCATCCAAACACCCCAGTATGTGAGTCCTGCTCGGTCGCCAGGAAATGGACTTTGCTGGAAAAGCCTCCGTGAGCACTGTGCGGTGCTGACCCCAGCTCTCCCCGCCAGCCTCCCCTGCTCCGCTCCCGCTGCCTTGCACCCAAACCGTGGCAGGCGGTCACAGAGCAACCTCGGATCGTAAGTTTAATTAGTTGAAAAAGTGAAATAACTTAAGAGGATAAAAATCCCTTTTGGTTTTCACTGAAGTTTCCAAAACCTGGAGAGAGAAGAGGAACAGTCGGCAGCGTGAGCTTCTTCCTGGCTGCTTTCCTTATAAGCTGTGGCTAAGGACGACTACGTGGTAACATTTAAATGTGGCTGTAGCTCTCTCCCGGGGATGACTCGGATATTTAGTACACAGAAGATAATTCTCCCAAATGCTATGAGCACTACATAAAAAGCCCACACTGTTCTCTGCGTCGGGCTTCCCTATCACCTTATGCTGTTAAATACTTAAAACAGGAAAAAAAAATCCACAAAACCACTAGTTTATTTAAACTGCTGGGGCACGGCTACGTGTTACGTCTGTGCCATGGGCTGACTCGGATGCCTCTCGCTGCAGCCAGGTGTGGCAACGACTCGGGGCGGCAGCACCTCCTCAACCCAACGAAACCGCCGTCAGCAGGAGCCGACTTGCTCATCGCAAGAGCGGTTTGGACATGTTACGCTTTAACACGAGAATACTGTGTACGCTGGCCCAGTGCTGGAGGGTTTAAAATGGGATTAGGTAAATGATTAATGTTGGTTTAAGGAGTCAGTGGGAGTTTTTCTAGTGAGGTCATGCGTAGCTGGCTCACGCCTCAACATCGCAAACAAGGAGAGCCGGGAGAGGAAACCGAGGGGGGATTTTTCGAGGTGTGCAGGGGGGTGCAGAGGGGATGTGACCAGTGCAGACTTGTAATCCTGCTTGTCGAAACAGACTCCAGCCACCCTTGGCCCTGGGTTTACAAACTAGTCGCAAGACAGGTAAGTTCACTCTTCTGCCTGCAGATTTCCCCATGTTTTTGTTTTGCTAGAGGTGGTTCCTCGCTCCCTGCCCTCCCGTGGTGCTCTGTGGCTGGTGGTGGGCTCAGCCCTCCAGACACCACGGGAGAGGACTCGGGGAGCACTAACACACACCAAACTCATTTGAATTCACCCATCGCTATTCCAAAGAGGTGCCAATTTTCTCTTCTTTTGAAGCACGCATCTTTTTTTCTCCTGATTGTAGGGTTTTTTTCCTTCTGATTGTAGTTCTTTTTCCTTCTGATTGTAATCCCGTGTTGCATGCCCAGGCTCTCCCTGCTGAGACTCGTCCCTCGCTGCTGCATGTGGTATTTCTGCAGTGATCCAACGATGGGACCGGCCTCCTCCGGTGCCAGTGCTGCAGGTGGAGAGTGCTGGCTGTGCCGGGGAAGCAGAGGTGAGAGTGAGGAACTCGGCCGTGTCCAAGAGCAGGAGCAGAGAGATAGCTGAAGTGTGCAGGGCAAACCAACCTGTGCTCAGTTTGGGGGTACCTGAACTGGGGTGACAAAGAACATGACCTGAGAAAGGACCCCTGACACAGGCAGGGAAATGGGTGCCGTGATGCTCAGGACAAAGCCACTGCCACGAAGCCCACCTGGTATCGCAGCACTGGTGATGCTGCTGGGCCAGACCCAGACCGGCTGCGATGCAGCACCGGTTTTCGCTTACACCGCTATTATTTTCCAGTCCTCCTTTGCTGCAGGTCTTTGTACACCTTTGTTTCTATCTGAGCCTCCCATGGCTTTCAGGGGATGAAATCTCAAAACAAGCAGAAGTTGCATCCCTGTTTTTACAGAAATCGGTTGCTGAGGCGCACTGACCTGCTCCATGTCACCAGCGAGCGTGCTGGCTGCACCAGGGAATCGAGCTCAGCCCGCTCCACCCGTGGCAGGTCTGCTCTCACGGGGCCCAGAGCCCCGTGGCTGGGCTCAAGTGCCACCAGCCTCGGTCGCACATGTGGGACCAGGGAGGTGCTTTTCTCCCATGGGGTCTCACCCCTCATTCCCCTGACCCCCTTTCTTCCCCTCCTCGGTTTATAATTTCTGTTCCCTTCTGTGTTCAAGGAGCTTCCCGAGAGTGGGATGTCTCAAAGAGCAAGTGAGAGGATGCGCAGCCAACGTGACCTGTTCCCAGCCTGGGCCGGTCGGACACAGGGGAACCGAGAGGTCAGGACCAGGCGGGTTGGTGTCGGTTCGGCACACCAGGTGAGGAGATGGACTGAGTGCTCTTGGGCTGAGCGTGGCTCATAACCACTGATCTGCACCTGGCCAGAGCTGGGTGAAACTCTGCCTCCTAATCACTCTTCCTCATACTTCTTTTAATGAAATGAGAATTCTTGCCTCGTGTTGACCAAAACCAGAATCTGGCTGATAAATCCTTTCAATGAAAATGTAAAAACCTTAATGGAAGACATTAATGAAAAGGAAACAGTTTGTTTTGTCGATATTATTCCTATTAAAGAAGCTCAAACGCTTTGGCAGCCTGATGACCCTTCCAGTGTTGCCGAAGGGTCAGAGCCATGTCTGGCCTCGGGGCGCAGTGCAGGCTGGGGGGTTACTCCCCCCATCCCTTCCCTCGCTGCCCAGCTGCCTGCGTTGGTCCCCAAAGGGCCCTTCTTTCCTCCATGTAAAATGTGATGAACTTTCTAGGTTCCGCGTTTCAAAGGTCTTCAGAGGTCTCTGCAGTAAGCGTGTTCCAAAAAAGCAAATTATTGCTGCCTGCCGCTGAGTAAGGCGAGAACAGGCGACAGGACCTTTCACCCATGATCTCCCTAAGTAGGTTCAGTTATTCGGGAGTATTTAGTACCCAGCAGACTTGTTCAGACAGTGCTGTAGTTAAAATGGGAGCTAAAGAAACACTAGCATGAAATTGTCTTTTTTAACAAAACCTTGGCTCCGGTTTCTTGGGGCAGCTACAGAGCATAACACTGTAGTTTTCACTTATTCCCAGTGTTTGCTTTCAAGCAAGTGTTGGGAGGACAGTTGACCTTTACAGAAAAGCTTGCTTTTACTCTAAGAGGCTTAAGAGGTCACTTAGGGGAATTCGTCCAGCAAGCAGGGACACATTTGAAGGCCATTTCTTCTATTTGTTCAGCTGTTGTTTGGCTCCCCTGAATTTGCTCCCAAGGTACTTTGCCTACAACGCTCAGGTCTGGGCACTGCCTCCTCTTAGCTTGAATAAAAATAGAACATATTATCTTCCGATGCCCTTCAGCTTACATTGGTTTTCTGGAAAACATGGTCAGGAAGCTTGGAATGACTACAGCTATAATATCCTTACACAATACCTGCGCTGTTTGGAACTGCAAGTACTTTATGGATTATTATCTGGGTCAACATAAAATAGGAGTCTTCCTAAAACAACTGTTTGCTTACTCTTTAAAAACAATGGCATTTTCCATCTTACACAATGTTTAGGGGGAGGGCTAGAACAGCCTGCTGTGCCTCAATGACTAAGCAGTATTGGAAATCAGAGACCTCACAGTGCCATATGGATGCAGGGGAGAATCAAGGCCCCGGCTGTTGCGTGTGGTGTCCCTTGTCACCGCTCACCAGAGCACCAGGCATCCAAGGTGCCTGCAGTGTCCTGTGCTCGGTTTGGGGCTTTCCCAGCTGCTCTGAACGTAGTGGAGCTCCAGCTGTGCGGTGACTTAGTTGTAACACAGGGGAGCGGAGCCAGGAGACTCGATCATTTTTGTTATGGAAGTGCAGAGAATGATGACCTCCCAGCTATCGCTATGAGAACGAGCTCAGCGAGGGTGTGCGTTGGGTGGGCTGGGTGCTGCTGCTGAGTCTCAGGCACGTGGACTCAGGGGCGTTTTCAAGTACGAATCATTTGAGGGACTAGATACAGCTTTGGAGAGTTCAGATCGGCTCAGGGACATGCTCCAATGTGCTTGTTCAGCCTCAGTCTGATCATACAGATTCCCCGATGCTGGTTTCTATTTCTGTTTCTGTACTTCCTTCTGTGGTACTGGAGCTTGGTAGGTGATTTATTGGACTTCTCTTGGTCTTCCCAGAAGTTAAAACACGGACTCTTTAGTTGGGAAATGGAAGATAAGAATAGGAGTGTACATTCCCCATTTCATGACTCTGAACCTGAAAGAACAAATCAGCTCTGGCAAGATCAAAACCAAGTTCTTCTTTCACCCAGTTTCGTGTGTCGTGCACTGACATGACGTCATGCAGTAACAACCTAGCCTGTGATTCAGCACCTCTTGTTTACAGAGATCCCCTGCCCTCTGATACAGCAGTTGTACTCATGGGGCATTGACTAGGTCTTTCACAGTCTGTGGTGTAGACTATCCTGTGATCCTGCCTCTTCTCATGGCATGGAGATGAGCTGTCAAAATTTCCACCCCTCTGAGGATGTGGGTGCAGACTTGGGAGAGCTTAATCCCTGCCAAGGACAGGGCTGCGTGGGATCAGTTGCTTTTGATTCAGTAGTTGTCCTTCCCCCTTCCACAGGTGGCCAGCTGCCTTTGCTCCCACTGATTTCATCTCCAGGGCAAAGATCTTCTGTTAAAAGCATGGTGGTCAATATATGTGGGCATTAGGCGTAATCTCAAATGTAAAAATAAGCCTGGTTCGTGTCAGAGGAGCAAAATCTTCCAACAGGGCAGGATAACCCCTGGTATCTCACAGGTCATCTTCTTCCCCGATAGAAAAGCACATCTGAATAAACAGTGGGCTTCGGTCACAAACCAGCACACCCAGCGAAACCTCGGAGTGCCGTACAGGGGCTGCCTGCGTGTTCATTCGACTGTTTCTGTTTAAAGGGGTAGGCAGTGAGGAGGTGCTATTTGCAATACCGGTTTCTGGGAACAACAAATTCCTTACGCATCTTTATGACTGTCTTATAGAACCCATCGTGAGTGTGACTCAAAAAAAAAAAAAAAATTGCTAAAGGAAATCTACAGATGAGATTGTATCATCAGGCTATTTGACTTCTGAGAACCAGCAGAGGAGTTCCTGGCTATGAATTGAACTGGAATACAAGTAGGAACACAACAGAAACAACTCTGTAGGTTTCTGTTTCAGGAAAGCACTAGATCTTACAGAAAATTTATCCTCAGAGCAGTGCTCATGGTGTATACTGAATACAGATATCTTAGGGCTGCACTAGATCAGAGATTTGAATTAGTTCCTCCAAACATTTAGCATGACATCCATTCAGCTGAAGGATGTACACTTCAAATGGTGAAGCTTTTACTAAATAATGCTGTGCCTGTTGTACGCCAGCAGCTGCCTCCCCAGCCGCCGGGCAATGCCCTAGCAGAGCAGCAGTGAGTGCGCCAGCCGTGTCGCTTGTGCTTCGCCTCCCAGGCACAGCTGGCAGCAGATGAGTCTGTGAGGACCATGGGTTTAAGCACTGGAGTCCTCCATGGTGTGTCCTTGCTCCGGTCGTGGCCACTATGGCAGGGAGGAGCTGTTAAGAGGCAACTGGATGGAGGAAGTGTAAGTAAGTAATGCACTTGTGGATGGTAGAAAGACAGTACCATCTATGGACATGCACCAAAAGAAGTTATTAGCATTAGTAAAGATTACATATTCATCCAGCAAGGATTTTGTTTCAAGGAAAGGATGCTTCATCCTGTGAGTTCTTAAACGAATACATCTACTGCCTCATCTTCACAACTATGTTTAATAGCATGTGACAACATGATTGTGGAAAAGCTGAGATCGCTGCAAAGACATCCTCAAAAAAGGACGTGGGGAATATGGTATTCAACAGAGGACACTGCTAACAAAATTGAAATTTGGAAACTCATTTGGAATCAGCAGCTTTTGGCTTTAAGGAAAGTCAGCACAACAAGAAGGAATGAGGAGATTCCGGCCTCCAGAAAGTGATTTTATGTGTTTAAAAATAAATGTCAGGCAGATTTCCACAAGTGAGTAATTCACTGCAAATGTTCCTCCTCTTCTTATTTCCACTTGACGAACACCTAGTTTATGGATGAAATTTAGGTCATTTTTTTCCCCAGCGATGTTGCATACCGTGCTGTCCAAGTTTTCTGCACCAGTCCAGTCATTTTCCTACATGAGGTTCTGACTGCTTTTAGTACCTTTTCTTTCACCAGAAAATTTAATCAGCACTCCCTACCAAGGTGATGAGTGTCATGGGTGAAGGCTTGTGATCAGCTTTAAGTTGTGCAGATGAAGTTGTATGAGAGCAGGCACTACTGACAGCTGGGACTATAGCCTTGTGAAATGGTTTTGGATATAAAAAAGCCTAAGCGTGCGTAGAGAAACTAATGGAAAGCCCCCAATAGTTGTCATGGAAGCTGGTTTTACCAGAGGAGCGAAAAAACAACTCTTTAAGGGATTTCAGAAGCACAAGAAACAAAACCAAAGGGCAATGCTGCAAGAAATGCCTGAGGTCCAGCCAGCAAAATAATGTGTGTTATACACCAGGAATGTTTCATGTGGGATTTCCAACTTGTATAAAATTCCAGCGTGGAAAAAGCACCTGCTCTAGTTTCTCTGGCATCCTTTGTCCTGATGAGAGCTCGGCAGAGGGCAAAGGCTCTTTCCACTTCTCCACTGCCTCTTATCTCCCTGGAGATAGATTTGAGCCAAATTTTAATAGAAAACTGTGCCAAAAGGGATTTTTGAGAGGGCATCCAGCCTATAACCTGTCTCCATGGCAGGGTCAATTCAGCCTGTTTTTCTTGATTGTCCAAATTGCTTTTGGGACCCTATAGACAAACAAACACTTGGGAGTAATTCCTTTCAGTCTTTGAAACTGGTCCCAAGACTGAAGGCAAACTCAGTCTGCAGTGCTTCTTTTGGTAAAAGCTGAGGAGCATAAGCAGAGCTGCAAGCAGAGGCAAAACCCACTTTCCTTTATGTGTGGACACTGCTGTCTGTGGCTGCCCGTCAGTTACCATCTACACTAATCAGATTTTTTTTTTTTTTTAATTTAAAGGGATAATGGTCAAGACCAGTGACAGTACCACTCTTCGCCTTTCTTAGCAGATCCCCCTAGAAGTTCTCTCCTTGAACTAATACCACTTGCCAGCAGAGAAGTCCCAGGATACTGTTTCAAAAAATAATGCAATGCCTGCATCAATTCAGAAACCTTCAACTACTTTAATCCAGGTTTTTAGCTGAGGACTGTCATAACCTTACACTTTCCTCATGAGCACACACTTCTGGAAATCATGACTAACCCAACAGTCTCATACCCAGCTAAAACATCATCAGTGAGAAGTAAACTTCCAGACTTGCAGTAAAGTGCCCTTTCGCCTGAGATTGCTATCCGTGGTGTGTAAAGGCAGATCCTTACCTTAAATGAACTCATGGATGTGCTGGACTTGTTGGTGTACAAATGACGTTATAGGATGTGTCAGCAGTACAGAAGTAGGATCGTAAGGAAGAAGAGACTAAAAATAGCTCACTTAGGAATAAAACCCTATAGCATTGTAAGGATATTAAGTCCACTTCTCTATTGTAGGCTGATTTCAGTTCAGCAGAGAGCAGGAAGGATGGCTGGGGCACATACCCTATACATGCCTTCTGCTTGCTTCTTCACCTTGCTCTGACACAGACAGTACTGGCCAGAGCCCTAAATAAGATGTTGGACTTGGCACGAAGCTGTGTCTGATTTGTCCTGGTATTTCTGCTGGTTCTGTGGGATGGGATGTCATGGTGAGTGGCATAAGATCTGACATCAGCATCACTGAGAAGAAGCTCATCAGGCCATTGCAGCAAGGCTAACACATCACTGCTGCCCTGCACTAGGATCGGACAGGATTAGGTAGTACCAGCAAAAAGTGCTGTAACTCAGTTATTCTGTGTCTTTCCATAGTTCCAAATGAAGATGAAATTGCCACCACGGGGACAGCACTGTGATTCATAGAGTACTCAAAAGCGTTAGAAATGGCTTTTTTTTTTTAAGGAATGCTCTTGCCTCCTGCTGCTAGCAGCTAATAAATGTTTGCATAGCAGGGAAATTCCAGATGGATGAGAGAAAGTTAATCTTCTGCCAGTGTTCAAATAAGGCAAGCAGAATAACTATCATGATTATTAGACACTTAGTTTTATCTCAGTGTAAAGCACGCTAAAGGAAAAAGTAATTACTAAGTGCAGATGATGAATCTGTTTCATCTTGGGAAGATAAAGCACCTCTTCAGAGAAATAAAATGCTGTCAATGGGCAAGGGCAAAACAGGTCCATCTCAAATGTATCAAAAAATCTGAAAAACTGATTATATTTGAACTACTCAGAAACGTCCTTGCTTTGGCTGGCTGTCTTGCAGGGGGGTCACTTGCAATGCAAAAGTGTTTTAAATAAGTCTGCGCTTCCTGTAAGGACTTAAACAAAGCACAACTCTAAAAGATAATAAATTATTGATTAAATTACTGTTCAAAATATAAAATAGTTATCAGCTACCAGCATATCATCTTAGACTATCCCAGTGGGATTTTTTTTTTTTTTAGTGGAGCTTATGCATTGGCTACCGTCCCTTTTCAGAATGCTTTTCCATGCCAGTTTGGTCCTATTCCATCGGTCTGTACTAGGCATCATTAGCAGAATAGACCTACTTATAGACGCTGAAGCTGCAGTAAAACCAACTGAAGGAGGAAGTCATCAGTGTCCTTGTGTAGCCATTTATGACCATACAGAGCAGATGCAACCAAAAACCCCAGCTGACTTAGCAGCACGCCATTGTCTTTGTGCTTCATGTAAAGTAACTGCACGTGGTACATGATCAGCGGGATCCAAGTCCAGGCTGTGCCTGCACAGCAAGATCTTTATCTTGCACCTGTCAGCTGATCAAGCTGAATTCCTTCATTGCAGTCATGTTGCAGCACGGAGGACAGACCAAAGCAAGTCAACAATAGGCTTGACTGTTTCCCGCTGGGCTTCCCCAGCACTCGGGAAATCTTTCAACAGTATCAAGTAGGTGCACTTCATCTGTAATGGTGGAAAAACCTGACTGTGAAGCTCTCTCCTAAAACAGACTTTGGGAGCCAAGCAGCTGCATCTGTATGCCCCATCAAGTTAACTGCTCTAGAAGCTAACTCTGAATGATATCGAACCTTTCTCTGCTGGTTTCGGAGAAATCCTCCCTGATTTTTTTGTGGACATCAGAGCATGTTCATACTTAAGTATCGCAGCTGATGCATGTTTCTGGGTCAAAGACTTTCCCACTGTTGAGAACTTGGAATTCTTTGCTCTAATTTAAGACCTCCTGCTGCTATGTGCCACAAAGCAGTCTTTGTGTCTAGAAACTTGTGAGAACAACTGTGGCCTCAAGCTCAAAACTGGTTTTCCTCCCTTGCCTCCTAGGGAAGAGGAAGATATCTGACAAGAGTATGTGGAAAGCTTGGAAAACCCCTGGTGTCCCATTAAACAGACATTTCAAGTTACTTGACTGAAGTGTTTTGCCTCTCAGCAAGGCACTTTTGTCCACCAGTCACTGTTTTACATCTTCAGTTTAATTTTTAGCACCAACCATGCCAACCGAAACAAGAGCCAGGACCACAGAGATAGATACCTTGAAAATACTCAGGCTTTCAGAGGTGGCCAAATGAGAGAGATTTCCCTTATAATCAATGGCCACTGGGCATCCAATACTTTTGTACACTTGAAACTCTCAGTCCTACGTCACATGCTGCACCTAGAGAAAGTGCCACTTCTTACAGTAGGTGAGTGATCTTCAAGGGATCCTCTACATTCACAGAGTGCATAAGAAACCTGAGATGGGTCACCAGGTCTGAAGGAGCCTAATGAAACCTCTGGTGTCTCAGTTAGATCTACTGCAGTTTAATTCTTCTGGGATATGGCGTTGACATCGGCACCATTCAAATTCAAACTCAGGTACTGTGTTATACCACCTTTTCTAACAACAGCAAGTAACTGAAAGAGATTTGATATCTTATCTGGCAGTTTGCCTAACCTTCTCTTACCCTAGCATTACTGTGAAGTAAGATTCTGCTCTCCAGTATGCAATTATTTCCACTGACTTTATGACCTTAATGACGCAGCCCGGCTGCCCTCACACTTTGACCCAAATAGGAGGGAATGAATTATGTTCTCTTGTAAGAAAAATCTGCAATGAGTTGCATGCAGAAAATTTAGCAGAAAGTTCTTTGACAGATGTCAAGTAACATATGTTTAAACAAATACTACTGTCTGACTTGCTCAAATAGAACTTGAATAATGTTCCCTTATGCTTATGTGAGCAAACAGCACGGAATGGTCATCAGTGCCAGGAGTAACTAAAAAAATGCGAAGAGCAACACCCACTGCCAAACCACTGTAAAATATGTGTAAAAACAGATATTTGGAGAAATGTTAGTGATACATCAGCAGAATTACTAGCTGGGTAGGCTACACAAGAAGTGAGCGCTATTTGACTTTGAGAGCTGCCTTTCTGTTCTCTTGCATTTCAAAAAACTAGAGGGCTAAGTACCACTACTTCCAAACACCAGTTGTTTCAGCAAGAGAAGTTCAAAGAAGTAGGAAGCTTTATTGCATACTGATTTCTCCCTGCCTAGAGGTTCAGCTTTCAGCCTAGAAAGATCACAGAGAGGGCCTCAATTCATTCCAGTTACAGAAGATACCAATTATTCTTACTATTAAAGAGAATGCACAACAGAGAGATTGGCAGTCAAAGCAAGGCAGAGCTTCTGGAGCTCACGTCCTATTAAGAGTACCCATTTTAAACAGTGTACCACTGTGCAGTTGCTGGCTTCCATATCTGCATTTACCACAGGTAAAAGTTACAAATCAACATGCCGACTGAAAATTGAGTTATAATCAACACCGTCTCCCCCCATTATACAAACAGCAGCATAACAGGGCCAGTAACACCACCTACAGTAGCCATGGGGCTGGAGCAGCAAGGTATCTTCTCAGTTAGAAGGGACAGCCGCTCCCCAGGCTCTCCCTCCCTTTTCATATTCACCTACACAGTTCCTTCAGAAGTTCCTTCATGTCACTGGCCTCTAGCCTGTTAGACTAACAAATCAAGAATCACAAAGTAATACAGTAGAAAATTAAGTCCTTTGCATCTGCAACAATGTGTAGATTGCCACTTGGCCTGTGGTCTCAGGCCAATGACTTAATACTTAATGTAAGAGATTCCCACCCCCCACCCAGTTGGAATCCTTTGCTCAAGTTTTTTTAGACACAGAGAGAGAACGTTTGTCTCCAAACTTAGGAAAGAATCAGGTGTAATAGGAATCCAGTGGACCACCTTCTTTAAAGAGAACACAAAACTGTGTTGAAAAAGACTGTCCGTTCCATGGCTGACTTGGAATTTCTTACGTGATGTCCTTCTTTCTTGGGGGACGGTGAATATTCCTCACCACGCACTTCACCATCCATTCAATTCCCTCGTTCACTCCTTTGCTAAGGAAATAAGATAAGTAGATGAGATTAAAAAAAAACCAAAACAAAAAACCCCCAAGAACAAAAACATGGCTCATGTAATCCCTAGCTGAGCCCCCACAAAAGCAAGTGAAGGGTTCTGCCCTGCAATTATTTATTGGCATTACT